>JAQIWH010005876.1:0-13811 GCA_034695005.1 Cryptops parisi | reverse complement strand
ATAAATGAGATTTCGCATAAATCAAAAATTTGCATAAACAGGATAAATCAGAATTCGCGTTAATCAAAAATTTGCATAAATCGAAACGTGTAAAAATTGAAAAAATGGAGTTACTCCAAACACGCATAAATTGAATATAGAAATTACTCAGATTAACAATTAAATTTCAATTTGCATAAATCGAATTTCGTATAAATCGAAACATGGAGATATCAAAAATAAATTTTGTTTACATTATGTGTGTACATGCAGTATATTTGTATATGACAGTAGGCTATATAAAGCGTATGCTTGAAAATCATTTTTAATGTATTTGTTTTATAATTTTTTTAAAAAAAATATTTTATATATTAATATATATAATTTTTCGTTTTAAAACACACACCTCATAATATAACACCGGAATCATCATTGGAAGAGTTTATGTCGTTCGTTTATGCTTTTATTTGGGTCAATTACGTGCACCGCTACGACGTCCATTTTTAAGACCAATCTTAGTTTTACGAGTTGCAATTATCACACCATGCAAAGTCACGCCTAGAAAGTGATCACCACGTACACACACACATAACATACAGCTGTATAGTACTGTGTATGGTTTGATCGATTCTCACATTATGCATCGAACGACACGTTTTCTTTTCTCGACATGCTTATTTGTGCCTTGTTTAACCAGAAATTGTCATCCCAATCTTTAATCGACAATGGTAGGGTTGGGTGGTTATAAACCATTGGGGCATGTTCATTTAGTAAATTACGCTGACGTCTACTCTTATTGTTCTTTCGCTTTTTCTCGACGATGAAGCCAAGTCACGCAATTGTTGTAGGTACGAATTCGATATCGAAGGTGGAGTAAGGTGTACAAAAATATATATGTATACATATATAGATACAATTTTATTTTTTTATTATTATTCGTGTTTTGTAAACATTATATTTGCAGTCGCATGCGACGTTTGCAGTTGTTAACTCAAAATCACCTTTATATTTTGTTTTTGTTTTTGGTCGTAACTAACTTGTACGTACAGCTTCATTTTGTCCATTTTCATTATAACCATGAAAAAAAAATTGCTTTTTTAAGTACGGTACGTTAACGATGAGAAAAGTACAAAGAAAATGTCTTATTTACTGTTCTTTATTGGCTTCCATAAGTACTTGGTCTTATTTTTTAATAGAGTTATAGGTAGCTATTAACACTTTAAATGACACTATTCAGGTTATTGAAAAGTGTTTATATTTATGAAATAATTTTGATTTAATGTACAATTTTATAATTAGTCATAAAAAACTATTTAATATTGTATACAATACACTAGTAGATATCGCGCATAATCGTATAGTGAAAGTACGTAGTCTTATTGTTAATAGTACTTATAGGTAGCTATTAACACGTTAAACGACACTATTCAACCTATTAAAATCTGTTTTTTATATTTTTTAATAATATTTCTAAAATAATTTTGATTTAGTGTACGGTCCTTTTCCGTATGCCTAGAGGCGCCGATGATGGCGATGCTCGTTATAAGAAAATATTCATTATTATGCGATTTAATGCGGTGGTATACAAGTAACTGGATACTTAAATTTTTGTACCTTCATGGAAATTTTAGTTCTATTCAATTATAGATTTAATAGATGTTCAAATTTTGGTTTTTTCTTTCGCATAAATCGAGTATTGGAAAGATTGTACTACAAAATTTAGGTTTGAAATCTTGTGAGAATTTATAAAACACTTTGTGGTATAATTTATTTCAATTTTCAAAACGTCAGTGGCATAATAGAAATCGATGAGTAAAGATATCGATAGTTAGTCTCTTGGCATTTTATACTCCCAAAATATTAGTCATGATTTGTATACAATATTTTTTCATGCCAATATATATAGTTTTTTTCTTATTTAATTGATGCGCTCATGGTGAGCAAGGTGACACAACAATACAATAAACATAGGAAAGAAACAAAATAACAAAGGAAGTAAAAGCAAAAGGGATATATTGTATATATATATCGCAACTCAAAAATAAAAAGATTAAAATAATTTTGCACAAGATATAAGTTTGATAGGTATTTGATTTTGAGAAGCGCACCAACTGCTATATTTTGATATATAACCGATTTCTGAATTGGGCGATTTTCAAATTATGTGATTTTCAAGGTTTGCAATACCCATCGTCGCATAAATTGATGACTTCCTATACAGAATTGGGATTTGAATCTCGTGTGAATCTTTATAAAGCCCATTGGTATAATTTGTATCAATTTTCAAAACGTCAACAATGTAATAAAAATTAACGAGAAAAATATCAATAGTCTTTTGACATTTTCTACTTTTAAATGTACAAAAGTACACAATATACAAGTACAGTTCAAAATAATGGTTAAAACAAAATGTCCAAGTGTACTTTTTTTTTCATTGTAATATATTATACGCTTTTTATCAACTTCACTTGTGAGTGACTTTGTGAGTGAGTGAGCTGGGAATTGAATGTATACTGCCATCTACAGTCGATTATGAGAATATACTGTATAGTCCAATGTACCTAAAAAAACGCATAAAATGAAAACCGCATAAATCCTTCACATAAATAAATAAAAAACTGCGTGAATCCCATGTGATAAAATCGTATTTATAAATAAATAAATCGATCATTACAAAAATGAAATTACTCAAAACTCGCATAAATCAAAATTTGCATGAATCGGAATGTGTACAAATGAAAAATTAAATCACTCAAAACATGCTTAAATTGAATATTGAAATTACTCAGAGATTACATGAGTTTCAATTCGCATAAATCGAAACATGCAGAAACCAAAAATAGGTTGTTTTTTTTAATTAGGTAAATTTTTTTCAGTATGACAGCAGGCCATCTAAAGAGTACGCTTATAAAAAGCATTTTTAATGTACTTATTTTACATTTAGAATTAATATATGCGAAAAATTCACAATACATAACATTCTCATATACTGAAGTTTTTCTGCCATACACACGCTGACTGTTTTTTTGTTAAACTATATTACTTGAATGCATAATACATTTACAGAATGTTAATAATGTACAGTGTAGGACTCAGGAATAACTGATTCCATTCATTTATCTACCGATCTTCAAAACACAGTATCCATTTGGACGAGTTTTGTTTGTTCAACTATCTCGTGCGAGACATCTCGCACGGGATATCGGAATAGGAATGAAATGATTTCATTAAGCTCACTTCCATTATAAACTGATGAATATTTTGATAACCCTGGAAACTTTTGCCAAGTGTCAACACACGCGCCTTTTACGTATTTATAATTTTGGTGCTTATAAAGCTCCACAATGAGGTTCGGTGTACACGATAAATTATTTCGCTTATACCGAGCGGATGAGTTGTATGTAAAATTAATCGTGGCAGGTTTTTCATAGTAACAAAAGATAATCTCGATATGAAAAGGCTTTTGTCACTATAATCCACTTTAAAATGTACGCGTTTGATATGTTAGAAACACCAGGAAATTTGATTAAACTTCCTAATAGTGTTGGTATAATCGTGCAGGGTGTGAATAATTGATTTAAAAGTTTTGCAGGATTTTTACCCTAATAAATTAAATTAGAAATTGCAGTTAATAATTACTTATTATACTTTTTATATTGGCTTCATTTGTGAGTGACCTGGGAATTGAACGCATTCTACAGTCGTTTATGAGAAAAAAATACTGTATAGTCCGATGCACCAAAAAACGCATAAAACGAAAACCAAATGATTTTTTTGCATAAATCGAAAACAACTTAAGTCTAATGTAAAAAAAATTGCATATATAAATAAATAAATCAAAAATTGCAGAAATCGAAAATAGACTTTACTCAAAACTCGCATAAATTAAATATCAAATTATTCAACGATCGCATAAATTTCATTCGATTTCGCATACTGTAGTTATGCGAAATTACTGTAATTGGATTTGATTTTATTATATTTCATTTTTATTATTGCGGTCGATTTGACAATATTTATTTTCAAAATCTTCTATCTCATTAATATAATATAATGTAAAGATAAATTTAAGATTACAACAACATAAACAAATACAACATATACTTGTTAACACGATCTTAATAATAATAGTCTAGGAGGAACGCTGACGTACGTGACTAACGCGGAATCTGGCCGCTACTAACGCCTGCGCAGCACTGTAGCAGCAGCATCCCAGTTGTTTGTAATAGCGGTGGCACTTGGCAGTGAAGCCATCTCAATGGACACAAAGGTGGAGATTATTAAAAGATTCGATGCTGGAGAAAAAATGGTTAACGTAACACGCTCTTACAAAATGAATCGTTCTACAGTTGGAACAATATATAAAAACAAAGACAGAATTATGATTGATATGGTTGATTAACGACTTACGAACATTTCAAGATACAAACGACCGTCCGGAACGTAACTCGTTCGTTAGTAGAGAAGCTACTGTACTGCAATTTGTAAATGTGTTTGAAAACCAAACGCTTCATGAAAAATCTGCAAACAAACGTTAACGCAGGCAAATAAGAAACTAAAGTATTACGATGTATTACAGCGTAGAGTTGTTTTTTTTAAACATCCACTTTCAATCACTGATGACGTTACTCACCTTCAGTCAAATAAGTATCTGATTTTGGTTGTTGTTTTCTTTTTTCTTGCTAGAGAAAGAAAGCTAATAAGTCATTTCAGGTGCCGTTAAATGAAAAACAAAATTCAGACGATCGATAGATTCACTAATTGTTTTTGTTGGGTTTTTTTACGTAAATTTTTTTTTTATATTCATAAAAATTATAATCTGTGAACATCATGGAAACAAGTTATAAAAACAGTGGAAAAACGTATCTGAACAAAATACAAGACAAATGATCTAAGCATTTCGAGAACAATGTTTGATTGTTGTTACAATGGCTAGTTTGTTTATACATTTTGTATGATTTCCCTGATTATAAAAGAATTATGATTTGTTAGAAATTTTTGTTTGTAATTGAATACTTGTTAAAATCAACACATCTTTGGTCACTCTAAAAAACTGAATGGCTCAATCGAATATTGTTAATACATACACCTAATTTAAAGAAAAAAAAATAATAAAATTTCTTGATTATACAAAGTAACAATTATTTCGATTTTTATCTCCAAATTAAGTATAAAATAAAAAAATGAAAACAATGAAAACAATGTTTTTCAAAGTAAATTGACAAAAAAAAATATTAAAAACAATCAAAACAAAAATATTACAAATTACATACCTGAGAAATTCATATACAGAATCATTGTACTACAATAGGGGGGAAAATCACATCAGAAATCAACAGCTTTAATTGTTTTGATTTGTTGTACTATTTCAGAAAAAAATATTTATATATAAAAAAGATACCCGACACAATGAACGAAACGACAAATGACTTAGTTCCGCTTTCATTTTCGTTTGTTTTGTTGTTTTTTTTTGTTTTTTTTTGTTTTTTTTTTGTTTTTTTTGGTCTGATTTTTAAGAAAAAACACTTTAAAGTTAGCATTTTATTTTGCGAATTATTTCTTCATTATAAAGTGTCCATAAAAAACGTGGAAAAAAGCTTTAATTTTTGCTCATTATACATATAGAATATATATCTTTATCTCTCGCATTCCAATCAACCCGTGGACACGAAAAAATTTGTGGCTCAAACGTCCACTTTATGACACCAAGAAACCCGTGTGGACGCACCAAAAATGTACACTTCAAAATAATAATATTATCAATAATAATAATAATAATCCATCATCATCATTCAATTCTAATAATTAAGAAAACAACCAAAACTAAAAAGAACATAAAAAAAACCTGCTGAGCATTGAGGATAAGTAAAGAACGAACGTTTTAGTATAAAATAATCGATGATGACAATAATCATCATCAGCCATCATAAAAACTCGAGGAAAAAAAAAGTTTCATCAATAAGTTTTGGCTCTTTTTTTTTTCATAGTTCATTAGTAGTAGTAGGACGCAAAATTAAGAATAAAGAAAAAATCAAACAAACTGAATCACCAACAACGAATAACAAAAACCATACTCATTCTCCCAAATATTTTGTGTTTTTTTTTTGTGTAAAAAAATACGAATAAATAACAAAATATTAAAAAAAAATAATTTAAAAAAAGATAAGATAAACCCGTTTAGAATCCATTCGACTTAATCGCCTGAAACAGTTGAGAAATGACACAATTTGAAAAAAGTGCATGAAAAAGTTGATAAGTGAAAATTTGTAGAGGTTTTTATGTGCAAAAACAGTTCAACATTCAAATAAAATGTTTACCCAAAATCTCCTTCCTGATATTCCACCCCCCCCCCCCCCATTTTTTCTACAAAATTTTTTATTCATCTTTACTTTTCAACGTTTGAACGTTTTATGAGTCTTTGATACTGTACTCTATTATTTCAAACGCGTGTATTTTGTAGTTCTCAAAACAACGTTCTGGACGTTCAAAAAGACGTGTCAACACTAATTTTATATTTGATCATGTAGCAAACTGTAACGTAAATAATATAACTTATATAATTATTAAGTAATATAAATTTAAATCAAATTTTTTAAACCAGTTTTGAGAGTTTCTGCCTTCCACATTTCTAGAATTTGAAACTAAAATTTTAAACCATTGACTATGAGGGTGAAACAATAAATAATGAAACTTGGAATACGTAAAATTGAATTTTGTCTTGCCTTTCGACGTTTGGACTTTAATAGGATTTTGCTAAGGAGTTTATCAACGTTTTAGGCGCATTTGTTTCAAAGTTTTAAAATTAAAGTTCTGGACGTTAAAGAACAGTGTCAACATTAACTTGCATTTAATCATATATCACGTTTCTTACCTAATTAATGTGTATCGAATGCGAATTTACGTCACCTAGTTTTACAATTTCTATCATTTAAAAATCTAAAAATTTGGAAAATTTGAACCACTGACTAAGAAAGTGAAATATTAAAACTTGAAATATTGAAAAAGTGATATGACATTATGTGATAATTTTTACCTATTCCAGCCTTGATTTAGTCGAATGTTTTAAAAGTGATTTCTTAAGTTTAAGACGATGGAATGGATTCTAAATGCGATTTTAGTTGTCACATAAGTTTTAAAAAAAAACCGCCAAATTATATTATTTCGACTACTACTACTACTAATACTCGTAATAATAATAAAAATACTAAATAAATCCGTTGTTATTTTTTGAGGTATATTGTAGTAATAGTAAACTTTCTATTTCGTTTCATCATAAAAATTGATCATCGTTCAACCAAAACAAAAAGTGAGGTATATTTGCGATGTAATAATTAAGTCATTGATTCGAGCATGTCTCGAATTTATAAAAGTTTTGATATAATAGTCCATTTCTTGTTAAAAAGACAAATTTGCAAACCCGTGAAGAAAAAAGAGGAGGTAGAAGTAGTTTTGTCTTTTTGCTTTTTATAAAAAAAACAAACAAGGATAAAAAAGCAGAAAATTAAAAAACAAACAAAACAAAAACTCTAATGTACAACCACCGGTATCGTGAAAAATATACAGTTACACTAATATATCATCGCTATATTAAAAAATTCCGAGTAAAAAAATTGTTAAGGTACGGTAAGAATGCACTTCTTGTTATCTTCATCAATAACATTTACCCCACCTTTCGAATCTTTCACAAAATTTGTTGCTGTTTTTTATTTATGTATTCTTTCTTTCAATTCAGTCAGACAACTAACGCAGCATCACCTCCTCCAAAGATCTGTTTTGTATACTTGGTAAATATATGGAAATAAATTATTAAAGGTATAATAAAAATAGAAATGCTGGCGAACGCTTCCGTTGCTTCTTTTGAATGTGGTGAATATTTTGTATATTTGACTGTCGCAAGTGAGAGAGAGAAAGAGAGAGGGGGAACCAAAAAGTGTAAATAATATAATATTCTAGTATATAAACCATTTGTTACCTTTACTTGGTAAGAAAATGAGATGAAAGTGCAAAATACTGTAATATACAAACTCATTAAAAAACAACTGAAATCGAGGACGTGGTGAATAATACTTATATTTTGATTGTTTTTTTAAGAACAAAAAGAAAAATACTTTTCATTTGGTAAAGAAATACTAGACTAGATTGATAGACGCAGTCAGATAAACTGTACGAAACGTAAAGTAACATCTTTTTTTATTATAAAGTACACAATTGTTGAACACCTGAAACTAAAGTAACTCTATTCTACCTAACTCGTAGGTACCAACGAATTAAAAAAATAACAATTAACAATTGTTGGCACGCTACAGAAAAAAAAAACCATTATTTATAAGAGAAATAAGATCCCTGATACGTTTCGGTATACGATTTTTATTAACACGCAAATAAAAATATCCTCGAAATCTAGTTAATATCACCGGTGAACTTCCATCTCATCACTTTTTTGTAGGACGATCAAACAAAAATTGATTCCGTTTCAAACACGTTAAAAAAAAATAATAATCCCGAGAAGAAAATGTGAGCAAACAACATGAGGCACGTGATTTTTTTTTAATCGGAGGGGTAAAACATCTCCAGCATCATAAAAAAAAATTTAGATGCAAAGAAGTGTTTTTCTTTCTACTCTGTCACCATGTTGAGCAATAACCAACTCATGATTGCCATCAAAGGAACATTGAATTGTCAAGATCGACCAATTATTCGCCTTTTCTCTGAAATACTATCCCGCTGATCACTGACTTCCAACTATCTTTCATATAAGCAATGAAATGTTATCTTTGGTAACTGCATAAACCGTATCATTCCTGGATTTTAAAAAATACCATTCAGTAGTATGCCAAACATTGTATCATTCTGCTAAAACTCAATCCTGACTGCAAATGTATCATGTTCCTGATATGTATATCCACGCACAATTATAACCAGACATACAAAGTTTTAAAATCTGACTTCGTTCACTTGAAACAACCAAAAATTAAACTATGAAAATGTACCTCACTGATGTGTTATCTTATTAGCAAATAAATTAAATAAAAAACAAAACAAAACAATTATATCCCTGAGTTGAACACAATAGGTGTGAACAGATACATAAAAAATCAAAATAAGGGAGGAAAGGTGCATCAGCAGCAGGTACGTAATGAAACTGAAAAGCCTTCTGGACTAAATATACCATAGTCAAAGGAGCACTTTTGCACAAAGAGGTCTATTCTAGGGTTTCATCTATTTGTAAAGAAGAAAAGAACGGACCGAAATGTTATGTTTTAAGATGAAAAGATAGCCAAGAAATGAATAGGTAGGCTAATAAAATGGGATAAAACATCAGTGAGTATGTTCGGAAAAAAGAATAAGAAGCTCCCACAAAACGTATGTTGCCTATATTCGTTGGCAGAGGATCTCATCCATTTTGAATGTAACAACAACAGAGAATAATTAACGTTTACTTGGCTGACAACCACTGCCAAAAAATAAACAGTTTAAAGCATTTTATCCTGAGCTTTGGGAGATAGAAATCTGAATCAATCAAGCAATCGATGACGTCATTGTCACCTTAGTGCATCCCCTCTCTCTATCCTCCATCAACAACGGAAGCGTTCCATCTCGTGCATTGAGGTAGATTGGATGGATCTGGTGTTAATTCGCTGCAAAGTGTGTAACCGCCAAAAAATGTGAAGCGGATCCGTTTCAACGGCCACGTCTTGCTAAAAATTGAAAATAAAGGTGTTCCATTCGTAGTATTCCAACAGAATAAGTTTTTAAAAAAACGTTAGTATATTCTGCGGCAATCCTCGTTGAGCCAATATCAGCATAAACGGGGATTTTTCTTCACCGCTACCCGCCTACAAACTACAACGCACTGTAATCAACAAAGACAGAATAAAAAAAACATTAAATTATAAAAACAATAAACAACCGTTTCTGTTGTTTACAGTAAAACGAAGGAACTTTCAAAAAGTGTACAACTTGATGAAACAACATTCGGTACCCAAGAGAGTTGCAATAATATCTGTAATCGATGCAGTCTCTAAAATAGTTCGTAGATAATGCAAAATAGAAGATCCCTGATTTTTTTTTTTAATAAATGTTAAATAATTTCTTTTGTCTTAGTATCATCATTCATGGTTCCAGTCTTGCCCTGCAATGTCCATCATGCATGGAACCAACCAGCCGGCCATTCACCTTGCTCTTTAGAAGGTACTCTTGATTTAGTGTACCTTCTTCCTTTCCACTTCCTTGACGCTTGCCATCTTTATCCAGAAATTTGATTATCGCCAAACAACGACGTCTACGAGAAATCGCCCACATAGAAACACTGAACCGAAACAGCAGACAAAACTAGAACGCTACAACCTATCATCATCACAATGAAGCGGCATTACCTCCGTCTTCTTTCGGTCTTTTGATTTTAGACTTGGGAGAGAAGTAACAGAACACGCTAGGACAACCCCTTCCCCCTTTAACTCACAGAAACATCGCTAAAAAGGATAAGAAACGTGCGATCACTTATCTCAGCTTTCAGTTGCCATCTCGTGGGGCAAAGAAAAACCCCTAGGATAAGCAGTCCTTCAAACACCACAGATTCAAATTCAAACGTGCCACAAACTGGCAAGTCCTAAAGTTGTTCCGAATCGTCATCCAGGTCAGCAGTCATAAGCGAATCGGAGCCTAGCAAAGCCATTGGTAGCATAGGTGAACCTCCATTCTCATCAGCATCGGAGTCTGGCCCAGACTCGGATTCACCTTCATCATCACCAAAGTCTGCTGCTTCTTCACCATCGTCGGTTTGGCGATCTTCGTCATCGTCGTATTCATCATCATCCTCGTCCATGATCAAGTCAGACTCGTCGTCGTTATCATTGTTGTCGTTGCAGCGCACTCGCATCGTCAGCCCCAGCTGCCGGTCGCCGTTGTCCGTGCCATGCATCGACAGATCTTCGGGCTCCGTCTGCTCGGGCGGGTGCGCTGGCGAGGCGCGATATCCTCTTGGTGCAGGTGGGGGTTGTGGATGATGATGGCGACTCGTCTCTCCTGACAGACAGCCCAGGATGCTAGCGCTGGACACGTTGTTGCCGAGTGGAATGTTCAGCTTGATGATACGCCGTGTCTCTTTGGGCTTGCGTTCCCTCTTGGCCGGCTTGGGATTACCATCTTCCGTCGTGGTCGTGGTGGGCAAAGGAGCTCCTGTAGTCAGCGCCAAAGCTTCGTGATTATTGTCGTGCCGGTCATTGTTGTCGTGGTCACTTGGAGTGCTTGGAGTCTTTGGTCGACGTCCACGTCGTGGTTTTCCTACGTTATTCTCGTCCTTTGGACACTTGTGATGCATGAGATGGTGGCGACGTCGGAAGCGGCCATGACACTTGTTACATTCGAATGGTTTTTCACCCTTGTGGATGAGCATGTGTGCCTTGAGCTGGTTGCTGTCACTGAACTTAGACGTGCACAGTTCGCAGGCGTAAGGCCGCTCGCCAGTATGCACGCGCAGGTGACGACGTAGGTTAGCCACCTGAACAAACTGACGTTCGCAATGCGTGCAGTGGTAGGGTTTTTCGCCCGTATGAAGGCGCATGTGCGTTTTAAGGTGGTGGTCCCTAGTAAACCGCTTGTGGCACTCGCGGCACTCGAACGGCTTCTCGCCCGTGTGGGTGCGTTCATGGTTCTGCAACACGTGCTTGTAGCCAAAGCAGCGATTGCACACGCTACAAACGAAGATCTTGTCACGGGGTGGGCCATCCTTGGTGACTCTCACCTTGCCCGTGTCGTTGCCATCGGCCAATGGAGCAAGAGGAGCGTTGACTCCAGCTGCGGCTGCTGCCGCTGCCACCTCAGCCCCGATCCGGGCTAATGTGGCATCGACGACCAAATCACGCGTGGCTGAAGACAATGGAGACAAATATGGCGTCGGGGTCAAGGTGGGAGGCACTAGCGACGGCGTTGAATTCTGACTGTTGGCCGTCGAGTTGTTGTTGGCGTGGGAGTTGGCCGAATCTTTCACGGCCAGAGGCACTGGGCCTCCTAGGTCTCCCTCGGATCCTTCTTTCATTCTCCTTGCCAGTCACAGCAAACACCCTGCAAGTAGTACAAATAATTCATCAGTTTCTTGTTTAGCGTAAATCTAACAAAATACTACTATTATATCATTCTTTGTGGTGCATAGAGCACGTCGATTCATTGCAACGGGCGTAAAAAAATACCATGTGACATAAAATTATTAAATAAATGCCCAATGTCGGACATGTTTTGTAGTTGAACGTCAAAGCCTAATAACATGAATACGTGAAACTGAATTTTGATGTACCGGTATGTCAAACTCGTAATATCGACGACTTGAAAACAAATATAAAATGCAAACTTGGTTGATACAGGCTAAACATACTGTATGGTGCGATAAAACTTGTAAAATGACCTGGTTGTTCAAGCTATTGCTCAATTCTTTACTTGGTGCGTTAAGTTTGGCATCACAGCCATTGAACAGCCCGTTTTTATCATGTGACACAGCAGCAGACGTCCATTCTTTATTTTAAAACATTTTTCCATTTTATATTTTTTAGAATTAAATTCGAAACAAGAAAATTTCGAAGTGACAAATGCAATTCCGAAACAAGGATTTATTCAATCCTTGTTTTCTATTAACAATTTTATATTTTAAAAAATAAAGACAAATAAAAATTAAAATTAAAAGCTTATTGAATTTTAAATCCCTTCCTGACTTCTACCTCACCAGAAGAAAATCAATAAGTAGAAACGCATAAATTTTTATTAATCGGAAGGGTTGCCGGGAATATAATATTAGTCACACTTTTCCCAAAATTGACATTTTTACATCAAACTGTCCTTCAGTACTGTTTCTAGCTTGTTAGTTCACCACTTCCTAAATATTCCAGAAAATGGCAGCATAATATAGACTTATAGAACACCACCCTGTTGCTCGATATATTACTCTATGTCTATGCGTCTATGAAGTTTCTCACCAAAATAAAAACGGCTCTCTTGAACAATTTGAAAAATGTTGCTTATCATTTTTTTGCCCAAAGCCCTTTCATTACTTATTTCATGATTAAATTCTCGAAGAATTTATTATTTTCTTTTAGCACACGGAGACCACCAATGTCCAATTTTAAATTTCCAATAATAAAATTAATTCTAAAACTATAAAAGATTGATACATACCACTACTGCGACCACATGGTGTGTTTTAATCGTTATTATGAAATGATCTTTTTTCAGTTGGATTGTTGGAAATAAATGAAACGACAGTGAAATCTGACTATACAACTTAAATCTGACTCTTACAACCAAAAAACATAACCCGCCTCCTGAGGTAGTCGCATAAAAATATGTTTTTTTTTGGGTAAAACTCAATATATACCCGGTGTCTCAGCGCCAGCATTTCCAATTTTATATTCGAAAATCAAATAATTGTATAATGCAAATTTTGAGTTTTGGATATACTGCAGTACCATCTTGAGGAAATCTTTCGAATGGTGCTATTTTCATTGAAATTAATTTTCAAAAAGTCGCATTGTTTAAAATTTAACTTGATACACACGACGCGTCGTGTGTATCAAGTCATTTAGAAAGTTGTATGCAAGAGCCTAAATAGTCAGATTTCACTGTCGTTTCTTTTTTTTCCAACAATCCAACTGAAAAAAGATCATTCCATAAAAACGATTAAAACACACCATGTGGTCGCAATAGCTTCACTGCACACCAAAGCTGTATGATTTGAAGCTGCTGCAATGACATGATACTGTACATTGTAATCGCTAGCTTTGGATAATTTTGAATTTGAATCCGAATTCAATTGGAGGGGGGGGGGAGGAATTCAGTTAGATTGT
>JAQIWH010005875.1:0-13814 GCA_034695005.1 Cryptops parisi | reverse complement strand
TAAAAACTGCACATGAACCCTCACAGTGACATAAAGTGAAAAACTTGTGTACATTGTTGTAAGTATTGAATTTTTATTATCCAGTTATATTACTATATATATTGATGATGGAAAAAAGTTGATAGTGTGATTATTATATATTGACGCTAATTGTGAAAAATAACATCATCATCACCATTTTGAAGAAAAAAACAAACAACAGATACAAAATACTACAATACAACTTCCTGATTGTGATCATATGCATTATAGATCTTTTAAATGGTTATTATTATATCGTACCACCTCAAGTTGAAAAAAAACAACTACAACCGAATGATGGGTATGGACTTTTTTCTTAAACCATTTTAAAATGAGAACAACATAATGATTTGATCGATGATGATGATGATGATGATGATGGTGGGCTTGTACAGCCTTTGGTTTGTTTGCTTGTTTGTTTTTCCAGAAGGTTCCGTTAAACGTTGGGAACCTCCCATAGGGTCCGCTCGTTGCCCGCAAACTCGGAAGGTCCCAAATGTGTTTCTTGTAAAACTATTTCTACGGGGCGGCCCTCCCCCCGGACAAAAAAAAAATTGTTGCCACATGCTTGTCCTTGTTGGATATTAATCTCTATATACCGATATATATATATATATATATTTTTTGTTTGGAACCTTTTCGCTGAGTTGAGTGCCGGGCTTCGAGCGCGTGCTCTTGTCGCTTTTTCTTGTGATTGGTGTTTTTGTGGCTTTTTTGCTTTTTCGCTGTATGCCTTCATGTACAGTACAAGTGATATTCACTGAATGGTGTTTCGTAAAAAAAAAATAACAAAAAACAAAACTTAACTTCTTATTATACCATGTAATCTTCTAACTGTCCCATTCCTTTTCCCCCTCATGATAAACAACGCTTCCATCACGTAAACAACAACAACAACAACAACAAAAACCAAAATAATAACATAAATAATATACAAATTTTTCCCAGACGATTTTTCTTCATGTTTATATAAACGTATAGCCTCACTCTCGATATTTTTTCTCTCCTCGTTGTTTTTGGTTTTTGTTTTTTTAAAATATGAATCTTTTTCGGGTCATTTGTCCAAAACTGTATGTTTTGGGTTTTTTGTTTATTTTGTTTGGAGAGGAGAGAAAGATCTCGGAGAGTGGCCCAGAAGGAACATGATTTATGATTATTACCGATTTTTGTAGATTTTTCCTATTTCTAAGTATATTCATCGATGATCGCTCATAAACTACGATTGTCCGTTATCTCGCCCCCCCCTCCCCCTATCTCTTTCTTCTCACTTTTCTCATAGCTTGTTTCTCTTTGGCTGTTTGCCGCCATATGCAACTAACTCCTCTTCAGCGGTTGTGATATCTTAAAAAAAAATAAGGTTGATATATAAATATATATATATTAAAAAAATACAACATTTTTAGAGCGAGCCAGGATGCCAGTTGTCTAGTAACTTATTCCTTGCGGATTCTTTTAGACGATGCCGATGACAAGTTTTTTGATGATATACTTTTCGCTTTCGTATATACATACATACATATATATATAAAAATAAGATTACTACTACAAATTTCACATTTTTTGTTTTATTTTACACAACAATTTTTCCATTTCGAATCGTTGCCGGCCTAGTTTGCGGATTTAGCTACTACTTTTTCTATATTTCGGAAATGCTTGGAATAATTGATTCGAAGTGACTTTTAACAACCCCCTTTAAAATTCCCCCACACTATTTTACTCTTTAACTAAAATGAAAAAAAAAATAATAATGATAACCATGTGAGAAAATGGAGATGAGCGTGAGTTAGTTTTTCTTACCGACAACGCTGCTGCTAGCTGAATTTTGTTAGAGGAAAGTGCAAAAAAAAAATAATAATAATAATAAAACGATATAACATCCAAAAAACAAATTCTTCCTTCAGTTGGTATACTATGCATCAAGTGAATTTCTAGGGTTTAAAAAAATAAACAATACGATGTCTTCGTAAAACAAGTTGTTTTATTTGTTAATTTTGTTCTTAATTGTTTTTGTTTTTCTAAAAAAAAATCATAATATGCAAGCGTGACAAACGAGTAATTTGTTTTTTCTATATTTACTCCGGGGTCGTTATTTTTCCACATAACACAACAACAACAACAACAGACAACAATCTTTTCAACAATCATCGACACTACACTGAGCAATATCTATTGGTATAAATACAAAGGTAGTATCTAGTTAGCCGAGTTAACAACAACAACAACTTCGTGTAGTCTTTTGCAAAAGGCCAAAGTTGGGTTCATTGTATTGCGATGTTTCATATTGAAATCGAGACATACATGCCCTTTTATTAATGCCAAAAGCTAAAAGTTTTTCTTGATATTTCTTCTTTATTATCATTATTATTATTATTCTCTTTTATTATTAATTAACTATTTGTTTTTTGTTGTAGTCAAGTGTGCTCTTCGAGTTCATGTCCTGAGCACTTAAGTAGTAGTGTATTCGGTGGTGAGGTGTACTGCCCCAAAAAATTATATGTGAGGACATGTCTTACACTCTTAGGATGTACAAAGGTGGACAAGATATGAACTGTGTGTTTGTATTTATTTTTTTAATCAATCAATTAATTAATTTATTTATTCGTTCATCATTATTGTACTCTTAGTTGATTCTCGCTCGCTCTTTCCATCTCGTCATGTGTGTGAGTGCATATGTATATATGCTGATTCCAAAAAAACAAAACAAACTGTGTATGATGGCTGCCTTTCATCTACTACAAACCCCAACGACAACAATAATAGTGTATAATAGCTTGTAAACGAGAATAATAAGGAGTACTATTATACATCTTTTTCCAGACTGTATAGTAATAATTTTTAGCATAGTCCAACGTAACGTGAGTACACACGACACTTACACACAAAAGGAGAGATTCGAACATTTGTTGTTTTTTTGTTTTTTTTCAGTTTTAATTTTTAAACATTCAAACAGCAATAGTAAGACATTTGTATAGACAACCAAAGGGAACCGTTAGTTATATAAAAATATATATATATATAATAAAAAAACAAAATGGTGGATTTGGAAACCGACCAATTCCAATATGGGCTCTCCTGCTGTGTTAAATTACCAAACTTCAGGGATTTTACTAAAACAAAATAATCAGTGACAAAAAAATAACAACCAAACCGCGTGATTAGCATTTTGTTTTTATTTGTCATAAAAATTAAATTAAAATAAAATTAATTAACTGTTTAAAAAAAAAAAGATCGATTAAAAATGCTTCTGTAGCGAGAGACAGCTAAAAATCATTTAGATAAGAAGAGGAATATTTTTTGTTCATTTTGAGGTACAAACATATACATATTAAGCAATTATTCAATAGTATATATTTAAGAAAAGTGGAAAAAGCGATTTTATTTTTGTTTGTAATTTGTTTGGTTAAGTTCTGGGCATTTTTTTTGGTGATTTTCTGTTTAATATTTTTTTTTCCTATGATTTGTTTTTGCCATCCATACAATATTGAGGGAGAATATTTTCAGAGCAGATGATGTTGAATAAATGAATAACAAAAATATATAAATATAAAGTTTGATTATTATTGTGATGAAATTCTAAATAAGGCTATCAAATCTTTTTTGTACATAAGAAAAATTCCCTGGCAACTGGTTGATCAGTTGCTGAGTATTATTTAAAGAGTAATAATAATAATAATAATAATAATAATAATATTTACTACTACTAATACTAATACTACTAATAATAATAATGACAAGTAATAATAATAATAATAATAAAAGAACGCGAAGATTTTTTCTTTGTTCTCCAATAGGCAAAAAAAATATCTTAGTATCGCAAGCAATATAGATCCTAGACTGAGACGAGATTAGTTAGCTAGTTGGTAAACAAAAATAATAATAATTGAAATATACTGTATATGTATAAAAAAGTAATAACTAAACTTATTTAAAAGTAAAACTCCGTATACAAAAAAAAAATGATGGACCTATAGTTTCAGGGATTTTTTTAAAATCGTGTGAATATAATAAAGAATACTAAAAATTGGTCCCTCTGCCCCTCTCTCTCTCTTTGATGATGAATGATAAAAGAGGAGGAGGAAGGGGGGGCAAAAGTCCATTTGATTTATGATGATGTCTTTGTACAGAAGGATATTATTAATTAATTATATTAATAATTAATTACTAATATAATAAAAAATAAATTATATAAAAAAAAAACAAAAACCGCAGGAATGTTGAACTTGCATATTCACATACCAAAACCGCATGTCTTCCACTGCCTAGGACATGCCGCTCCTGTTTAGCCAATTAAATAATAAACCCCCTCATTTTTATCCCAAACACCCCCACCTTTTATCATACATTGTACATAAGCACCAGTCTCTGTACAAAAAAAAATAAGAGCAACACATTCACAAATATCCTTAATTCACCTTCGACTTGTTTTACCCCCCCCCCCTATCTCGCCTCATTACTCAAAAAAAATTATGAAAAAAAATAACAAAAAAAAAGATATATATATATATATATATATAAATATAAATAAAATAAATAACAAACCTTGTTGACTGTTGACAATGTGCTTAAAAAAAATCGTGTTCAAGTAATCCAAGTTTAAAATATAAAACAAAAGCCAACCAAAAAATGATATGTAGCTGTTTATATAATAATTGTAGCTTTTTCTGTAGACCACTGCTCTTCTTAGTGCTCGTTGAAAGATTTATTATTATTAATAACTCTATCGTGCATTTGATGAATTTTAAAGAACAAAAACACAAGCAATGATCGTGTAATATACAATAATAATAATAATATTAATAACAATACTATTATATACATACAAAGTTTTTATTTCTCGTGGGGGGGAGAATAACTATTATTATCATTATTATTATTAAAGGAATAAGCATGAATACTACCAAGTGTACTATATTGTCCTCCTACTGTACTCATAATGCCTGTTTATCTTTGAAAAAAAAATAATTATAAAAAAAAAAATTACAAAAAAATTAATAAAATAATTTTTTTTTGTTTTCTATCGTCTTCACGTGATGATAGTAAACATTAAAAAATGACAAAAAAACAAAAAAATAAAAATAAAATAAATTGAATTGTCATCTCATCTCTTGTCTCACAGCCTCATCATTGGGCTCAGAAATAATAATAATAATGATAATAATAATAATAATAATGGAGACATTTAAGAAAACCCACGTGATGGCTACAATAATAACTTATAATAATAAATTATTTCATATTTTATTCCTCCATAAAAAACATGCATACATACATAACATACATACGATCCTATATATATTCCCCAGGTTAATAGGGGAGTTGGCCTGTGAAAGCTCTTCCCTATTTTTCCCCCCATGTTGTGTAAAATTTTTTGTCTCAGGCTTTAAATGAAAAAATAACAACCAAAAATAATAAAAAAAAAAAAATCTCTAGGAAAAATAACTTTTTTTGTACACAATCTAGTTAGCCGAACCATTTACTATAACAGGCACAGTAGTTTGCTATTTTTAGTCTACCAGGATGGAAAAGGCCTCCTGGTCTCTAGTTAGTATACATTACACAGCGGCATATAGTGTTCACCTGAGCTAATTACGTGAAACGTGTATTATATGAAAACCAATAGTTTATAAACAAAAAGTAATATCGACCGATTTGGTTTTCTTATTGATTATTATTATTTTAAATAATGACGATTTTGTTTTTACCAAAAAAAAAATGATCAAATTTTACACACACAATACTCGAAATTATTATTTATCTTTGTTAAAAAAAATGCTTAATTTCATGTTCGACCAAGGCTTTTGAACACCTCCACACGATCTATTATTATGTATATTTATATTTAATTAGAAATAATTTAGTTTCAATTTTCTGTTTATGTGTTTTCAAGTTGCTGTTTGATGTTAGTTGAAATTGATGTATGTCACACAAAAATAACACCAAAAAAATTTTTTTTAAATAAAAGGGGAAATTAGTATTTACATGTTGGGGTAAACGTGGATGTCAGTTTATTTTAATTATAAATTTATTTTAAATAATGTATTTTTTTAAAAAAACAAAAACATTTGGTGTAAATCAGTAGTGTGGGGTCACTCTCTAGGCCTTGGTAGAGCAAGTACTGCATTCGTGTTCGGATGGGAAGTCGGTGACCTAGTTTGTTACAAATAATTGTTAGAAGGGAGGCTGTGTACAATCTGTATTGGTATTTTTTTGAACGGATTAGGTGAATGTGGCCTTGATATTTTATTTCTGTGGGAATTGCACGTTTTAATACATTGTATAATTTTTTTATATTTTTGTGTGCAAATTATGAAGAAGTTCTGTGGGGTTGTTTTGCGACAATTAGGCGTTACATTTCTATAGGCGTAAAATTGTAATATTTTTTTTTCAAGAAACTAATTGGTATTTCATTTTTTTATAAATTTTATATAATGTATATAAATATTGAGTTGTTATAATATGGATGTTTTACCACCTGTTGCACGCACAATTCACCTACCAATTTTAGTACCCTTTTACACAATGACAACTTTTAACGTTGAAATTTTTCATTATTAGCAAATTAGAAAAACGGTAAATGTGGTTTAGTAATATATTTTATATTTTAATTATTTTTAATGTATTATTTTTTTTTAAAATAGTCGGTGTGCGTTTCTATGTCCAGCAGACACGTTGATGTACTTTCAAAAATACGAATTGTTTATTCTAAAGTTGTCTGTCATTTTGCTAGTTGCGTTTAGATGATGAAACAAAAAATGTTTGTGATTGTTATATCTTTTTGAAGATACGCGATGTATGTTGGGCTACATAAGTATACGAAATTGTAAACATACATATGTGGTTATATTTTGAATGGTTTGTGTTCCAATGTCGTGTGGTGGAGGATTTTACAAAAAAAAGTTCAGAGTGGTTAGCACTTTGTCAATTAAACACTTGTGCACGGGTTATTAACTCATCCATATTGAAACAGCAAATGTCAGTAAAGTGGATGCAAGTTCAGAATGACATTTCGAAATTTCGAAAAACTTTGTTTTTCTTTTTAACATAAATTTATGAAATTAATGTGTTAACTGTATTATATTATCAATTTTCATTTACTTCTCAGTAGTTAATTTAATTCATTTTTCTGGATTAGTTTTGGTAGCGCAATTTTCATTCAGGCAACCAGTATTTTGGCTATTTAGGGGATTAGATTGAATTTTGTGTTTGTATGTTGTTGAAGTATCTTTTCATTATTACTTTCTAATTATATCACTTAATTTTTATTAATCTTAATATTATTAAAAGTTGTTTTGTTTTTTTGGAAGAAACAGAAATAATTTTAAGAGTAATTTCTGTGATGAAAACTTGGCAATCAGGAAGAATTACCAATACTTTTTCGAGGGATCAAACTTTTCATCATTATATAATAGATAAAAAATTATCTATAATATCCATTACCGTATACTTGAAAAAAAGTTAAACGACGATTCAAATTTTTTGTGTTTTTGATTTCTTAAGAGGCACCGACTTCCCTGGTCTCAAAATACTACACTTTTAATTTTTTTTTAATTCGAATTTTTAAAATTTATTTTTGAAATTTATGGACTTCATGTAATAATATTGTTTCCGTAGTGACCGTTCAGTAGCTGTGAGGTATTATTCCTGCAAAGTAGAATATTCGAAGCTAGCGATTATCTCCTTGGGCCTTATATGCATAAGACACCGTTTGCGCAGGAATGATATGAAGGGTTCCCCAATAAAATAATTTTTATTTCCTCCACAAAAAAATTACAAAAAAAAACAAACAAACCAAAAATTAAACACGGTTTTATTAAACAAAACAAAATATATATATATATTGTGAGATTATATTTGTTGGGGGGCTCGAATTTTGTTTTTTAATAACCCCCTCCTGCCGCTTACGCGTGTCTTTCCCGACATTCCTCACGAGTTTTCCACTTGCCTAGTGTGTTCTAACTCTAGTCGGCTTCCTGTGTGACTCCACAAAGTTTTACATCACTGTTGGAATGGTGTTAATTCCTGCGGACGTTCTGGGCACTTCTATAAGGACACTTATTTATTTTGCTTTTTTTTTATATATATAGATATATATATGGGGTGCTTTTTATTGTTTCCTACATGGTGTATACGATGGTTGGTATACCATCCTTTCTCCCTATTATTGGATTTTCAAAGACTGAAAAAAAAAATTGTTAACTCAGATTTTTCTTTTCGTAATGTAGGTGTACTTAAGAAATGTCCAGTGTTAAATAATTTTTTATCATGTCCGCCTCCCTGCGAAAAAAAAATATTAATATTGTCACATTTCAGTAGTAACCGATAGGGAGAGCAGTGGGAAACTCGCTCCTGGAGTGTTAAACTGACTGTGATGCTAATGTTTGGGGAGTGCGAGCAGTGACAAACCCTCAGTTGCAAATGGTGCTGGTGAGGAGGAAGATGATGATGACGATGATAAAGATAAAATAGAACGATTATTGATTATTATTAATATTATTATTATTATTATTATTATTATTATTATTATTATTATTATTATTATCATTATTATTATTATTATCATTATTGGTAGTATCGAAAGAGATATTCTAGTATTATTTCTTGTTATTATTATTATTATTTTTTTTTGTGATATGGGTATCCCGAGAGTGAAGTTAACGTTCGAGAGAATCACTGCCATAAATGCTCCAAAACATGTTAAATTAAAATTAAATGAATTGGAAAAATGGATTTGATAAAATGAAAATAGACAGATTTGTTTCCAACATTAACATTACAATAACAATAAGCAAAATACACTTTCCCACCACCTATCACGTATCATATCAATAGTATCGTACACTCTATCTTTGTAAAGCAATATGTCAATTAATTTGTCTCGAATATAGCAATATAAAGTCGACACTAGAAGTAAACCCGTCAATAATGACGAGGATGGCCCGGTTGAATATCACGCGATGCTGAACAACCGATGGCTATTGAGGTAACAGATGCGATGCTTCTAAGCCAATCACGGTTGAGGTTACAACAAGCATTCTCACGCATTGCTATGGAAACATTTGGTGGGCGCAGCCAGCCACCATTGGCAGTTATGATATACTGTAATAAATGTTAAAAAATTATCAAATGAAAATTACAAATTTTTTTATGGTCTTCTCGATCGATAACTCGTCACTTTGGGATGATGTTTTTTGTACAATTTTAAAGTAAACAATTTTATTTATAATTTTTATATATATATATATAATTTTTTGTTTGTCCAACCTTACCTCACCCGTGGAACTACGAACAAAATGAACAAAAATAAATACATAAATGAAACGAAATAAAATACTAAAGCAACCACAACAGCCAGCTATTTCAATTTCAGTCTTCCTACTACAATATTTAAACAAGAAGTTTGAAACGACTTAACTATTTGGATTAGTACATTCTTAATAATAAAACGTGCTAAGACCAGGCTTATAATAATATACTATAATAACTAATAGTTTTGTATAATTTATTATTTTTTTTTTTTTAGATTTTAGTTGTCTTTTTTTTTTCTACTGTTTGTTTAAGTTTACCAAATGGCATTGTGTACAGAAGAATGTATTTATTGATGATGTATTATTATTTATTTGGCAATATATTATATAGTGCATTTTTCATTAAAAAAAGAAAATGCTGTCTGGTAGATTTTTTTGCAGTAGCCTCTCTCGGTAGTTTATTTTCCATAACAAATTTTCACACAACATAAGTTTTTATTTTGTAAAATGTTTTTCCCCCACCTCGAATATTCACCAAAAAAAAATATATATATTATATATATTACAAAAAATAATAATAATAATAATAAATAAAATAAAACCCTACCAGCCAACATTTTTGAAGGGTACATATTTTGAAAGCCCTGTTTGTATACGCCTGGTTTTCACGGACCCTTCAAAGATGAAAAGGGTTTTTCGTTTTTCCTCTTTTGATTTTGTAATAACTAGAAATAAAATTATAAGATGAGATAAATAGGGATTGTGTAGGCAAATTTTAAAAACAAAAACAAAACAAAGGGCAGAAAAGTGTTTCATATTATTAACGCAGACAATGTTCTGCATTTTGATTTTTTATTGTCATATTTTGTATGCCTTCTTATTATAACTCCAAAAAAATCCAAATGAGTTCCTCGAACATTGTGACAAGTTATATAATATACTTTATATTATAATTATTGTTTTCTTTTCTTAAAAAAACAAATATTTTTTAATGTATGTGTGTGTGGTTTTTTTTTAGGCTGCTTACCGATTCCATTGTATTTATATGCAAAATGAATTTTTCTTCTTATTTTTTGTTCTTGTACATAATTTATCTTTATGGTATACTCTTTAAAAAATAACGTAAAAATTTGTATTTGGAAACTCAATGGAAGTTGGAAGAATTTTTGTTTTTCAAAATCTTAAATTGTTACTGTTTGGCTTTTTTTATTTTTTATAGTTAAAAACTTTTAATAGTTGAAAAAAAAAACAAACGTTTTTTCATATTCGAAAACAAAAAATTGTAAAATAATTTTTATTGTATTAATGGGAAAAGGAAGTTCGTGTTTGTAGAGTTTTAGGAAGAACTACTTTTTCCAATTATTTTATTTTTTCATAAATTTTCCTATACATTTAAAAATTAATTGTCAGATATTTTTTGACATGAATTAACAACTTCCAAGATCCAAGTTTCTGTATAAAAAATATACCAAAATCAACTTTTGCCCTCTTGTTTCTAAAAAAAATAATAATAAATAAATAAATAAATAAACGAAAAGATACGTATGTTATAGTTCATATGAAAATAATAATAATAAGATCATCCCCCATATGATGTGTACAGCCTACTTTTGTCATATTTCACTTTTTTTATGGTAGTTATTTTTTTTTTAATATTTTTTTTGTCAATGATAAAATACATTTTACAAAATATATATATACATGAATCCAAGTAAGGTAGTTATAGAATGTATCATCAAGACGATGATATGAAAGGCTGTGCCATTATTTGGGAAAGAAAACACGAAACAATATGGCTGCCCTCGTTTTTTGTTCCTCCATTTTGTTTTTTAATTTTCGACTCAGGTTCCTTCAGAGAAAGAGATCGATGATGATGATGATGATGATAAGTGAAAGAATATGCCTGCTAAATATATAAATATAAATATATATATATATATAAAATACAAAAAAAGCAGATACTTGTTGAGCAGAAGTATGATGAGAAACTTTGAGAGTTTTTTTTTTGTGACAAAAAATACTCTCAACGCATAAAAAAAAATAAAATAAATAAAATAGGCGGTTTGATGGCCTGTTTCTAAAAGCAATAATAATTATATACTATTGTAATAATGAATACTACTACTATTACTACTACTATTACTACTAATACTAATACTCCATTACTACAACTACTACTACTACTATATTATTATTATGGTGGTTGGTCGTCGTTATTGTTACTTTTATTATTCGTGACGACCTTTTTAATAATTTGAGTAATAATAAAGATACTGCTACTAAATACCAATGAAAAACCGATGAAACCATGGAATCACCCTTTTCCTTACCCTAACTATCCCCTATCTCCATTTTTGATGTTGTGTATATTGGCCTTGTGTTCCGTGGAACAGGGTGAGAAGAGTATCTTTGCGTCATTTAATAACTATAAACTCAGTGTTACCGATAAAATAAATAAAAAACAAACTCCTTACAAAACACTGTTCTATCCCGTTTGTTCTAGTTGTCGAAACTAGACGAAAACAGTGAAAACCAAAAAATCTTTTTGAAAAAAAATAAACAACAACAAAAAACGATAACCGAACATTGATAACTTTTTTTTTCGGCCTGTGCTTTCATTTTTCACTTTTTTGGTTTTTTGAATGATATTTTTTTGTGCGTTTCCAATATTTTAGTTTGAAGAAATAATTTCCCCCCTCTAATTTATAAAAAAAAAAATAATAAATAAATGAAATGAAATGAAATAAAATAAAAAAAAAAACCAAACAAACGAAATATGTTTTTCAAAGATTATTATTATAATCACCAGACGGTGCTGTATGTAATGTGCTCGTTGAAAATTTCCAGGAAATAAAAAATTGTTGTACCTGAATTATTTGAGGAATAACTTTTTTATTTTTGACATTGAATTATCTTGTGATTGCGTTTAGTTGGTTATATTTTTTGTTAAGTACGTGTAAGGTTTCCATTGATTGACTAGATGTACTAGATGAACTTAAGACCAGGCTTAAGTTCTCTGATATTTGGAATCTATATTTATATAGTATTTATTTGATTTGCATGTAATGGCTCATATAAAACAATGGAAAATTCTACAGAAATGTTTGAAAACGCAAACAATTTTAGATTACTTAATTATTTCAATATATTTTTTTTTAAGTTATGAAATGTTTGTTTAAACATGCTTATCGAAGCGGATTGCAAATTCGGAAAACCGTGTTTTCAAAGTGCTTTCATCGCGAGTAACAATGCTGTGCAATAGGTTTTCCAAAATTCCCAAATCTAATCAAGTTACGACAGTTGGAAGTGTTTATGAACGCTTGTCAACGAATGTTTACAATTCATCGTTCACAATTAATCATTCACAATTTATCTCACGAAATTTTTCTTTCATAACTCATTGTACGCAATTCATCGACAAGTAATCTTAGTTTTTAATCCTATTATCACTTATTATAAATTCACCTATTAGGTGAATTTAAAACTGCCATAACTTTGTTAATTTGGTGAATACCGGGATAAACATTGCAAAGAATGGTTCAGCGTGATGCAGAGAAATGCTGGACATGCATCATATACGACTTTAAGGTCTTGAAATTTTTCGTTAAAATTAGTTAAAAATCAAGGACTAGAGTCTTGGATTTTTAAAAAGTGAAATTGGCTTAAACTTTGCAAGCGTGTTACCTGCGTTACGAATAACATTTCGGTGCAATCTACGGAATTTGCAAAACAAACAAAGCTACAATACTTTTTGTGATATTCAAAAGTTGCAGATTTTAGAACTACACAAACTTTTTTTTGTATTCTGCGAATATCGGGATAAAGATTGAACGGACGTGATACAGATATGCTGTTTGTGCAATGTAAACAATTTTCAAAAACTTTGGAATTTTTTCAATTTTTAATGGAATTGGCTTGAACTTTGCAGACGGGTTTTTTGCATTATGAATAACATTTCTGTGCAAACAGTTCTCCAAAATTCGCAAAATTCAGCACGTTACAACACTTTGAGGTGATGATTTTCGAAAGTTGTGATTTTGCTGATTTCAAACTGCCATAACTTTGTTAGTTTTGTGACTATTGGAAAACAAATTGCACAGCCGTGTTCAGCGTGATGCAGAGATGTTGAACGTGTAGTATATACAATTTCTGACAACTTGAGATTTTTTTGTCAAAATTAATTAAAAGCAAAGACCTTGGGTAAAATACTTGGATTAAACTTTGCAAACGTGTTGTCTGCATCACGGGTAACATGTGAACGATTTTAAACTATTGAAAATTTTCGTAAAAATTAATTAAAAAGCAAGGCTTAAATTTTTTCAAATTGTGATGAAAATTAGAATTGGCTAAACTTTGCATGTGTATTGCCTCATGAATAACATTTTTGTGCAATTTGATTTTAGAAAACTGCAAAATTAAGCTACGAAAGTTACGAAACTTTTCAACTTTACAGGTAGCCTATAATCGCCATATTAGAATCCTGTTCGGTTTAAACTATTATACATCTATACGGGGTTTTTTACGCACTCGGCGTCTACTTAGTGTTGC
>JAQIWH010005874.1:0-13815 GCA_034695005.1 Cryptops parisi | reverse complement strand
TCCGTTCGCCGCCACCCTCCTCGTCGGCCTCCTATTATCGCTGATTTGTGAGAAGCGCCCGGCTCCTCCCCTCCCGCCACACACGTCCTTGCTTTTAGCCACCTACCGGTAAATTGAACCACTTCGAATAAAACCCAATTAAATATGATGCCAACCCATCTCCTCTCTTGCCACGCCCTACCTGTTGTCTACTAGTCTATTCTAAAAACTTATACTACTTAATATTAACTTGTTCTAACTTAACTAATTTAATACCAGCTTATACTAGCTTTGTTTACACTTGGTTGCTGCCACTATAACGTTCGGGAATGTTGTTTTGCGCATGGCGTGTCATGACGTATGACTGGGGGCGGGGCTCGATCTGAGTCGAAAGTCTTGGTACCCCCCTCTCGCCTTGCTTGAACGTAACGCGCGCAAACGTTCCTGCATCACTACTCGCCGTGCGTCTTTGCTAGGTCACGTGCCTTACAACACTATAAAATAAAAAATACTTTAGCACATACCACAACTGGATACTTGAAGCCAGAATAAAATGAAAATTCAACATGTAAAGCTAAATTGTCATTTTTCTTCAAATTGCCTGGAAGATTAACTGAACAAATATTACTATTATTGCACAATACTAGAAAAGTTGAACAAACAAAAACTTTAACTTGCATACCATAATTCTAATAATGACTGATTAAATCGGTGGGTTTACCACACCCCGTAAGCACAATGCCACATCAACAATGTGCCTCTGCACCCTTTTGGGGTAAGAATTTACTGAGTGATTCCAGTTTGCTGGCCATGCACAAAAATTCAGCATTGTCTCACCCCCTACCGTGGTCACATTCACGCTCTTTAATTTAATTATACGCATGCTTGTTAGTTTTGACACAAGTATACATAATTTCAATCTGTATCAATGGTGATAGGTCAGAAGTTAGGTTAATTCCTGACCAAATTCCAGAAAATGCTCAAAGATTTTATGCCAGGATAAAGGTAGAATAGAATCTTTGTGGATGGATGGTAAACTGGAATTCTCCCACTTATTGCTCACCAAATTTCTGCTGGCTTTTTAGTCATATCAAACATTGGACCAGGGAGTAGCTTTTCAGTATCGCCCTCTGTGACACAAAAACAGCCTATTGCATACTCCTGCCTTATAATCATTACACAGGCTACAAAAAATACTTTTTGCTTGAAAGTTAGACCTGTTCTTGGGTATATTTAGGGCATTAATTCCAAAAATGTCATTGGTTTGTTTGTATCAGCTCTAGTTTTGGAGATGCAGCATTACCACAGTAGAGGCTAATGTGCAGAACTATACTAATGTGCGGAAGTCAAGTGAACCGAAATAAATACAAAAGAACTAATTTTTAAGTCTTTGGACATCAAAGCCAACCGAAACCACACCACTAAATAAAAAAGAGTGAGTTTGATGCAGTGGTGTAGTGCTAAATAAAAAGCTGGGTACATGCTTATGGTCCAGCAGGGTACATGCTGGACCATAATAATCTTATATAAAATAATCTTATATAGCATATTGTACAGGAAAATGTTTTTTCAGTGAAAAAGGTAGGTACATGCAAATCCCAAAAATAAAAGGGTGGGTACACAGTGTGTACCCTTGTGTACCCCCAACTACACCACTGGTTTGATGTACACTTGTAGTTAAAACCTTTATCTCTGGTGCGAAAGGTCCTGGGTTTGCTTCTCACTCGTTTCACGTTGATTCAGTTTGGAGTCTGAGACCATAAGCCAAGCGCAGGTTTTTTAGGTGTTTGTCTGTTTCCTCCTGAATCTTAAACAGCAGGAGGAAACCCCAGCTCATCACATTTTACCTCATCATCATTTCTTGATTTCCTGGAATGAAATCATGTGCATCATACGAAACACAACTAATGCCTGGCAATGCAAACATTTGTGAAGAATTTGGCTCAAGAAGGTTTTATCATAACTTGGACTTTGGCTACTTATTTCTTTACAAATCATGGACTGAGGACGAAAAAACTGAAAACAGGGATTTTTTGTTATCATACCCAAATCAGACAATTTCACAGCACATTCACATTTTACAGAGTCAATGATCAAGAGCGAGACTTGAGCCTAGTCTTCGTTTTATCCAAATTGTCAAATACTTTCTTAACAAACATGAAGGTGACAGCTACTCTGGTTTAGTATGAGACATCTATCCTCTTTACTTTTAATAAACTTGGCTGTAATAAGAACAACCATTTGGATTGTAATGTGTGCCCGACTGTCATTACGCTTGTTATATGACGCACAAGGTTTTCGTTCAAAAATCAAGAATGATAAGATGATGATGATTGCTAAGTGATAAATTGGGGTTTTATGAAGCAGAAGCAAACAGGGAAAACCTCGAGAAAACCTGCAATCAGACTCTAAAATTGAGCCCACCCCTAACAAAAGGTAATCAATAAATTTCTTGTGGTTCATCCAATATAATCCTTGACAAAAACACAATTGAACTAATATTGCTGACAGATATCGAAACTCACTTGTGAAGCGGGAGCAGTTTCCGAATGGTAACATTTCTACTGCAGATGAAACAAGACCTGGATAAGCTTTGTGGTTCTTTAAAGAATATAAAAAAATAAAAACATGATATTAATAGATATACATACAGTATATCATACATATACAGTGAAATTTCTCTAAGGAAAGTTCCACGAAAAAGTGGTCCCCAGATGGGGGTATAATTAAAAAACAGTAGTTTTGAATACAATTCACATTACACAGAATTTTCTAAAGAAACACACAAAAAAAAAATAAAACCCTTGAAACGGTTCATTTTAAACTTATTGGCTTGATTAGCAAAAATAAAAATTTAGTTACGCATGTTAGTGTTACCATTTAATTTTTTTTTCATATCAACGGTATACGACTTTCTATTAACACATACTGTATTTTGAATTATTTCCTCACTTGCATAACATTTGATTATAAAATTTTTTTACAATTTTATTTGAGTATGTTTACATTGTTTAATACTACAAAAGTTGTGTTATAATGTGACCTCATAAAACAAAGCATTTAAAATAAAATAAAAATTCATTGGCTCAAAAACCAATGAAAAGTGATAACAATCTTAAAAGGAAACATTCTTTATAAAGAGACTATCTGTTAAATTTGGCTTGTTGAACTGGTAAAAAAATGTTTAAAACTAAAAACAAATTGCCTGTTCAGCATTGGAATAATGGTCCTCGAGAGAGGTAAGTCAGGTAAGGCCAGGTAAGCTGGTCCCATAATGGGGGTATTACTTGTATTAGTATTAAACCCGTGAGCAAAAAATCCGTTCCGGACAAAAACAGTCTTTTTGAGAAGTGGTTCTCAAATGGGGTGGTCGTTTAAAGAAGTTTCACTGTACAGTATATACATACGGCTTCGGCATTCACAGCATGTTTCATAAGGATGTTTCATATTTTAAGTATCGGTACTTAAAATACTGATAATTTATGTATCGATATTTTGATATCAACATTTTTTGTATTGATATAGTTATATATCAAGTATTTTACCTGGCCACTGTAAACAGACCACTCAAAAAGTAGTTTATTGAGGATGGAGAGAGTCTTTGACAGTTTTATGGTAAAGATATGAAGTTAAACAAAAAAATAAAAGTTAAAAAGTAACACGATATTTTTTGATATTACAATAATTTTTGACATTAGTGTGCAACTGCACATGCCTATAATATACATTATTTAAAGGCTATACTTCTGATTAGGGAACCTAAATTTTTGCATGTGATATAATATACTGTAGGGGAGAGAGAGCACCTTTGAACAAAAAATTTTCACAAACGGTTATTATTTTTTCTTTTAAATTTTATCAGAAGTCGAACACCCTATATCAAAAATGAACCTGGTATGAAAAAATCAGGGGTTTCCTAATCAGAAATATAGCTAGTTTTAATTCCCTAATATACATATTCTTCAACTATACTCTATCCCAAATTAGCTGGCACAGAATTAGCTTGAGGCAGCCAAGGGGTGAGCTAGGTGATCACTGTGTGACCACTGATCACACAGCAACTGAAACGTGTGAGAGGTACGCTCGTCAACCATTGGCTGATTCATCTTGCTGCCTCAGTTCTGTGCCAGCAATTCTGTGCCAGCTAATTTGGGATAGAGTATAGTTGTTTGAGTGGTCGTTATAATGGGAGAAAAAAACCATTTATATTGAGTAAGGAGAGCAGCTTATCAGCTAATACCTGTTACAGCCACAATTATTTCGATTTTTTACAAAGTAATTGTAAAAAATTCATTTTTTGCATTTATAGAAATTTATTTCAGTAAAGATAGTATAAAATAAAAAAACAAAATTTTCATGGGATTTTGTTTACCATTCATTAAACCGAATGCGCACTTAATTAAGCTAAGATGTTCATTTATTATTCCCTTTGTAATTGAAACATGTTTTTTTAAAATATTGATCTGTATGATCAATGTGAATGAGAAAAGGGACTTAATTACTTAACTACATTATGCATGCACATAAATGAAACAGATGTTAGTCAGCAAAGTATATTTATATTGATGTTAATGAGTTTTCTCATACTGTTTTTGCTATTTGATAACTTGAGTAAATAACAGTACATTAAATTAATTATCAATTGATTGGTACAAGCATTGATGAGCATAACATCATGAAAATCAACAAAGAGCTTCTAACCATCTTCAAGAGATATTTCTTAGATTTCTTGCTGTTTTATACAAAAACATTAGCAAGAATACAGGTCACCCACCTAATATGCAACCCAATAGGGTACTTTCCGGTTATAGCAAGGCCCGTCTGATGTTGCTATTTGCTTATGGGTTTATTTACTTGGTTATAAGTTTATTTTGCAAGTTAGGTTAGGAAAAACAAAGAAACGTATTAAATGTATGATTTTGTTTTCTTTTCCTAACCTAACCTGCAAAATAAACCCATAATCAATTACAGGCAAATAACAACATCAAACAGGCCTCGCTTTGACTGGAAAGTACCCCTATAGTTACTATCCATGAGAAAACATAACAGCGAATTCATCTGATTAGTCAGTGAAAATAACTACATATTTGCAAAGTGATTCAATAATGAGATAATGAGATCTGGATAATGTGATTTTGGTGCTCTGAGATAGCATGGGTGATTGAGTTTGGAAGAATCGCAATTTTTGAGAACCACAATTCTTCAGTTCCCATTTTTGAGAACAGTTGATAGCTGCAGTTCCCGACTGTGTTTTCCTTTCAATTTTCCAGAATTTTGAAAAGAAAGAATGAAAACCAGATGGTTTTTTTAGCAAATATCTTACAAATAAAATTTTTATATAGTGATTAAAATTACTTAAAAATTCACTAAACAATCTTGATTTTATTTTAAAAAAATAAACAGTACTTCATTTTGTGATGTATGAAGAGTGAGGGATCATGCTATTTTATTACCGGTATATAATTACTGTGTTCTTAGTAACTTACTGAGAATTTGTCTTTATCAAAATGGAAAAGACTATAATTATGGTATGATGATCAATATATTGACGATCTATTATTCCCAACAACAAAAAGAGAAAAATACAGGAAGCATGAAAATGATAGTAGCATATGTAATGTAGTGCCGCAAACATGAAACCAAGCTCACCCTCCACCTTGTCACCTACTTAAAAGTATTAAAGCCCATCTTCCCATCCATCTTCACTACCAAGCTATCCCACGAGCCAAGGTGAAACATGCACCCAACCACCTCCCGCAAATAAATGCATTGATAGTGCTTACCCCACTAGCCCCCCTCAACCTATTCTCCAGCTCTCAGATGACAGACAGATTTGCCGAATCAATGATAATTAATAGGAAATATTACTTTATAAACTTTCTTTAAACTTATGAAATTAATTTTACAACTGTTTTAAAGGTATGGTTTTTGCACCTGTTGCAAAAAAACTATAGGAGCCATTGAATAGAATTACATATCATTAAAAGGAGCTTTAATTGGGCTTTCATGCGTGTTTGTATTTTCTGCTAGCATCTGCTGTTCACGAGAAATCGGTTTGTTTTTTTTTTAAATTGGTATGGTTTTTTTACCATTTGTACTTATACTATACAAGGAGAACCCTAAAGAAACAAACAAAAATTATTTTCAGTAGGTGAGTTGCTTGTCAATGCTGCCCTTTCCCGCTAGGTACAATTACTAGACAATCTTCGTGCTCAGTGGCCAATTAGTGTTCATGAAAACAACCATTGCAGCAGACAGAATGACTGGTTATCTTCTCCCACCACTCTCGGCGATTTTTCAATGCCAAACTTTTAAGGAGCAATGCTTCTTCAGCATCAAATTCTGTTTTCTGTTAAAGAAAACAGCGGCAGAAATAGATTCAATGCTTTGGAAAGCTTATGGGAAGGAAGCTCTAAGTCAGGCAAAAGTTTACGAGTGGTTTGCCTGGTTGAAAAGATCAAAATTCACTTGCTGATAAACCCTGTTCAGGTCGCCCTCAAAAAATGCGTGCTGCCGTCTCGTTTAAAACCAAACAGTTTTTGACAAAAAACAGCGTGACAACGGTTTCTCACCCCCCTTACTCGCCCGACCTAACTCCCTGCGACTTCTTCTTATTCCCAAGAATGAAGTAAAAACTAAAAGGAAAGGGGTTAAGAAAAAATAGCTGGGAGCACTTAACAACATCAGTTCAGAAGAATTTTAAAAATGTTTCAAACAGTGCAAGAACTATTGGGTCAATGCATATTATCTAATGGACAGTATTTTGAGAGATTAATGTTTTTAAAATTATAATATTTTTTAAGATTATATTAATATTTTTAAGGTTATATTAAATAAAAACATGTAAATAAATAATTCTCGTTTCTTTTGGGTACCCCCTTGTATGTAGTGTGCACCACCTTACGAAAATTTCTGAGGCACCCAAGAGTGTAGTCTATATAAAGAGTATGCTTAAAAAGCATTGTTTATGTACTTTTTTATGATAAATGTCAATAAATTTGTATTTCTATGAAATGATTTCACTCATTAATAAATGAAATTAATTACATAAATTTCTGATGCAAATAATAGTTCTAAAAAGTTATAAAATTAATGTCCCATAATATATTCTAATTGCACCAAATGTTTGTTGACTTTTAGCACAAAAATCTTCAGATAGTACCATTAAAAAAGTCATGTTCACTTACGTGATAAATGTTTGCATTCAGGACGTTTGGATGGGTAGCTGTCAATCTCCAGATCTCTTCAGTTGATAACTCTTTTTTTGCCCTTATGATTGGTATTATTTTATTTGCTTTAAGTGAATCACCAACCCCTATCATTTCAACTAATTCTTTTGTTTCACTTGAGCAAACCGTAACAGAAGGTAGTGCTACAGCAGTCTGGTCAACATAATGAGTGTCTGTGATCATAGGACAAGCTATATATTCTGAAAAGCTGTTCATAATCTGAATCAGAAATAATATGTTACACACTACAATTAAACATCCCAGCATCCATTTGATCTTATTTACTCTTTCAAACACAACTTCGTTCAAACCAGGAAAGAGTTTCAAACCATTATGCAGTGTAGTTCTTCGCTCAATTTCTTCATTTGTCAACCGCTTCAGTCTTCTTGCTAAATAATCTATCATAGTTAAATGAAGGTGTCGGAATCTAAGTAACTCAGAATATAACCATTCAACTAGTCAGAAAGAGTTGAAATGTATGGATGGTGTTTGCAGTGCTAGCATCTAACCAAAGAATATAATCAATAAGAATGATATAAGAGAAGTGCATTAAGGTATTGATCTAAATTTGAAGAAATAAAGTGCTTATTAATTAAAAATATTGAAGTTAATTTTTATGTTTTGTTTTTCCACGTGAACCCATTTAGATAATAAAAGATGGATTGAAAAATCAATTCAAATAAAATGGCAACAGCGATCATGATGAATAATACGGCCGCCAAAAATAGCATCAGCTTTGTCCAGCACAATCTGGGCCGCTCCAAGTTGGCAACCGATGAGCTTCGGCAAAAAATGAGTAAAAAAGGACAATCAATCGCACTGTTGCAAGAGCTCTACCAGCGAAACGGGCGTATCACAAGCTTTGGAAGTGTGTCTAGGACTCTCACGAGTAACTCGCCATCTGAAACCCCTTGGGCAGCTGTGATTGTCAATGACTCAAACATGATGATCACCAAGTTATCACAGCACTGCACTGCAACCTGTGTCTGCGTTGAGGTGTGTAAACCGGGCCTAAGGGTGGTTGTGATCTGCGCATACTTCCGCTTCTCTGACCCAATCGAGCCACACATCTCTCATCTAAATGATGTTGTCAGGTCTTTGACAAGTCCAGTGATCATCTCTATCGACGCCAATGCAAAGTCCTCAATGTGGGGCAGCAATGAAACTGACCAGCGAGGCACACTTACCGAAGACTTCCTCTCATCTGCTGGCTACTTCATCCTAAATGCCTTTGACCAGCCAGTGACCTTCTGCTCCTCACATGGAGAAAGCAATATTGACGTTACCATCATCTCAGGAGACTTGGTACTCCGCGCTGAAAACTGGCCTGTCAGGGAGGATTGGACAGGAAGCGATCATTGTTGCATCTTTTTTGAACTGTACTCCGCAGCATCTATATGCACTCAGCCAACTATACAGCAAAAATATAACATCAAAAGAGCAAACTGAAAAAAATTTGACGAAGTTCTGACAGAGAAGCAAGAAGGATTTGCCCAGGGGGAGTGTATCTCTGTCTCAAATATTGCAACCCAACTCGAAAACATCTATAAGATCCTGTATAAAGCGTGTCATTCCAAGATATCACACCCAACACATCAAAAACAACTCTTGGTGGAACGACAATCTCAGCAAAACGAAAAAGACAGTCTACAAGAAAAAGCAAAAATACCAGCGCTCCACAGGGGAAACCAAGGAATCCCTGAAAACCAAATATCACGCCCTACAAAATGACTTCTGACGCGAAATCCGCAAGGCAAAAGAGGCCAGCTGGAGGTCCTATGTGAAAACCCAGGGCAACAAGCACCTCTGGGGCCTGGCCAAGGCTGTGCATATTGACCAGGAAAATCTGCATAATGTCTTATGTGCCATCAAGAAGGACGGCGTGCACACAATGGACTGGCACTCAACAGCCTCAGCCCTCCTAGAAGTGCTCATTCCCGATGACCACACTGCCGGTGAAACTGAAGAACAGAAGCGCATTCGGAGGCTCATGGACGCCCCAACAAACCATCAACCGGGAGGAGAGGTCTTTACCAACATAAAGGCATGCACCGCCATTCAGACCATGAAGTCAAAGAAAGCCCCGGGCCCCGACAAGCTGAACCTGGCCATCATTGAGAGAGCATGGCCGCAAATTTGTGAACAAATGCTGAAGATCTATAATGCATGCCTAGAGCTTGGCCACTTTCCGGACAGGTGGAAAGTGGGGAAGATTATCATCCTGCTCAAGGGCCCGGAAAAAAATGAAACGGATCCAAAATCCTACCGCCCCATTTGCCTTCTGGATGTACTGGGGAAGTTCTCAGAAAAGTTGATCCTTAGGAAACTTGAACCACTCTTGCAACAGGCCATCTCTGGAAGCCAGTATGGTTGCAGAAAAGGAAGAAGCACGGAGGACGCAATCCTGAAGGTCCTCGCCCGCACGAGAGTCAAGAAGAAAGTATGTGCTCGGAATTTTCCTGGACATCTCTGGAGCATTTGACAATGTCTGGTGGCCTATGATCATGTACCATCTCCGCACATTGGACTGTCCAGTAAAAATCTTTAACCTCCTGAAGGACTATTTCCGTAGTCGAAAGGCATACATGGAACAGGGCCATTAGCGGGTGTCAAAAAACGTAACAAAGGGGTGCCCACAAGGCTCTATCCTAGGCTTAAGCCTGTGGAATCTCGTGTTCGACTCGAGCCTGGAACTCTTTGCGGAAAATGATTCCACCATCGCGTACGCAGACGACCAGATTCTTATAATTGAAGTCAATTCCAGAAAGGAGCTACAAGCAAAAGGTCAAGCTGCCTTGGATGAAGTGGTAACATGGTGCAGCAAGAACAAAATGCAACTATCGAGGGAGAAAACCGTCATGATGCTACTGAGAAAAAAACTTGACGTCGGCAGACCACCCACGATCCGCTTCCCTGATGGCCATTCCCTGAAGATGGCCCAGGAGATGAGGTACCTGGGAGTGGTGTTCGACACAAACCTGTCCATAAATAACCACATCACCTACATTTGTCGAAAAAAGAAGCAGTGCTTTTCAACACTCCAAACGTGTCAAATTTAGAGTGGAAAAAAGGATGTGCGACGCTCCGTGCTTTGTATCAAGGAATCTTTGTCCCCATGACCACCTTGCCAGTACCTGTTGATGGGGGAAGCTAACGGTGCCAAAAAAGAACAAGTTGCTGAGTGCACAGAGGACCACCCTTCTGCAGATTACGAAAGCCTACCGAACCACTTCTCGTGACGCCCTCCCTGTCATCGCAGGCATTTTGCCAATCACCATCAAATACAAAATTTGTAAGAGATTGCCCTTCCTGCTTGGGGGACAAGACGTACTTCCAACTCCAGAGAATGCACAGGAACTCAAGAAACGTGTGCATCTCTTGGCTATAAGTGTGTGGCAGCAGTAGTGGGAACAAAGCACCACTGGGCGAATCACCTTTTCCTATTTCCCGGATATCGCCCAGCAACTGCGGGCAACTTGGATCAAGCCAAATCACAATATAACCCAGTGTTTAAGTGGCCACAGTAACTTCAGGGAAAAGCTGGCATCTATGAATCTTATTCCAAACGGCACCTGCCCATGTGGTCAAATAGAATCTATGTGCCACGTGCTACTTGACTGCCCTCGCTTTGAAAACATCCGAAGGACAACGACTCAAAACACCACCAATTTACACCAAACACAAAACAACAAACTTCATGCCCTAGTTCATGAGGCGAACTTTCCAACCTTCACCACATGCATTGACAAAATCATGAAACTAAAAGATGACCTGGAGCAAGGAGGGGCCCCTTAAATGCCCCTTTCCCTCGCTTTTCCTTTTAATCCCAAACTTTAACCTTTAACCTCGTTATACAGACGCAACGAGAAATTAAATTGCTACTGACGTAGGGACAGTTGACTGCTGGTTTGTCTACACCAGAAACAGCAGGGGAAGTGGTGGGAACAACACATGTTAACCCATGGAAACAAACGTTTGTTGGACCATGTGAGGAGAACCATTAAAGCAGTGGCGTAACTATGCCAATGCAGCCAATGCAAGGCATTAGGGCCCAAGCTAGCTAGAGGCCCAAAAGCTTTGATATTGATTCTTCTGCAAGTATCGATACTTTCCCAGTGTAGTCTGAGGGCCCAAAGTATATACTTGCTTTCGAGTTAGTTAGTTATTTAGGTTTTAGAGGTACCTGCTTTTGATATCATGAATAAAACTTATTTTTATCAGAAAATAAATTTGTGTATAAAAGAAGCTTTTTTTTACTTTTTTGAGAACTTTTTCCCAACATTTCATTGACCTTGCTTTTTCACCAAATCCCAATTATTTTTTCGTGCACATTATATAAGACAACTTTTGCTGTGTTTAAAGTCAGTGTCAAAAGAAATCATATGTAGACAATATGGTTACAGTATGTAGACGATATCAAGATTACTTCTATACAGGTTAAGCAGCTTATTGTTAAAGTTTAAAGGGGTGTAAATAACGTTGTAAATTATTGCATTTTGTATCACTTTCGCATTGTGACCTTTAGCAAAAACTACCCGAATGACATTTTCACTTTACCACAACACATTCTGGTTTTTTTTGCTAATGGCCACAATGCAAATTTTGAGTTGTAAGCGTTTTGCGAATGCCACAAAAGTTTGTAGCCTTTTTTCCTTTTTTGGGTTTGAGCTTGACATACACAGTAGGCTATATATATGTTGTATTTTATCACTTACAATCTTTTTCCAATATCTTTTTAGGAAAAAACTTGCTATAGTACGAGTTGCGTAAACTTCGTTCCAGTACAACATTTTAACTGTTGAATAAAGCACCTGAAAAACAAAAATGTTAAATTTCTTATTCTTCACATAGCACATAATAAAAAAATAAAGTTAAACAAAAAAAACAGTTAAAAAAAATAAATTTTTTACTTTACTAACTGAGTTAAATACTTGTAAATCAGTAATGTAAAAACTTAGTAGTAATATAGAAAGTATAGTCAGTAAAGTAAGAGAGATTTTTTATCATGTGATTCAAAGTAGGAAACCGTGCTCAAGGTTTCAATTCAGAATTTTTTGAATGAAAAAGATATCCAAGATATATGTCGATATTATAAAGATCAATAATAATCTACCAAATATCAATGTAACATAATAAAGTATCAATATTTTGATTGATACCGGTTATAGTGGGGTCCAGTATTTGTTTGTACTTGGTTATGGGTTTATTTTGCAGGTTGGTTAAAAAAACAAAACAAAATCATAGATACATTTCTTTGTTTTCCTAGCCTAACCTGCAAAATAAACTCATAACTAAGTACAAGCAAATAGCAACAAAATACTAGGTCTCGCTATAACCGGAAAGTACCAATATTTTTATAGTAGTAAATTGATTTTGAGAAATTATTGGATTATACCTTGGGACCAATCCTTGTTTTTTTGTTTTTTTATGCATCATTTTAATTCACATGCAATACACAAGTATTTGTAATATTATATAGATGTTATTGTAATTTGAATTATTATTTCGATATTTTTGAAAATGCACTGATGTCACAATAACTAAAACTGTTCTCATCATGAAAACTTAGGATTCTACTAGGAAAATTTTCCTTTCCCCCTGGATTTAAACACTGACCTTGCTACGTCTTCATATAACACAAAATTTGTCAAAACATGTTTTTTAACTGAAAAATACTAACTCTGTTGTTGAATCTCGAACTGATTTCCCTGACATTGATTACTGAGCCTCTCTCTTTGTCAATGATCTGGCAATTTTTTGTCGCTCATATCGCCTATCGGTGGCTGAAAGACAACTCCAGCTTACCATTAACCGGCTCGAACATTGGGCTCTGTCTACAGGTTTCCGTTTTTCCTCTGAGAAAACTGTTTGTGTACATTTCAGCCGTTTTCGAAGGGAATACCGTGTTTTCACCGGAGTGTGTTCACCTTTTGCTCCTTCACCAACTTTGCGGATTGCCTGATTCGTTAGGTAATCGACCTCGTATGGTGCGTTGACTGCCTCCGGTTTTGCTGATCGAATTTAATGACCTTTTTTTTTCTTTGTGGTTCATGTCTTCTTTGTATTGATTTGTCTCGTGTTTATATTCTTGTTTTGTTCTTGATTTTGTTTTTTGACTAGCTCAGTGGGTGCCATATAACACGCCCTTGGGCAGTTGGCGTACCTCACCTTTCCCCAACTACCTACCTACCTGATGTAAATTTAGATCATACAAACTTGTTTAGAATAGAAGCTGTTGAATGATTTTGGAAAAAATTGTTTCTTTTGGCATCCGTGATCTTTAGTCGGATCACAGATGCCAGGCAGCGATTACAACTGGTGCCAATGACCAGGAAATATTCTTGCACGAAACAATTGTGTGTTAGGCATTATTAGCATTATTGGTCATTTTTCCAAAAATGGTGGAAAATTATTTTGGGGGATGCGAGTGTTTCTGTACGATGCTAGTGGAAATTAGATGTGATTGCCCAGTGTACTCATGTGAGAGACTCTTTAGATTTTAGAATTTTAATAAATATTTTGGTATCCTTTATCCCAAATTAGCTGACACAGAATTGCTGGCACAATTATGAGGAAGCTAAATGAATCAGCCAATGGTTGACGAGCG
>JAQIWH010005873.1:0-13816 GCA_034695005.1 Cryptops parisi | reverse complement strand
GCCACAGTTATCCTTCATCAACTTGCAACACACAAAAACGTTTCTTTCACAAACTTCAACAAACTAAATTCAGTGAAGACCTCGCAATCATCGACTGGTCTCCTGTTACAACAGAAAACGACGTCAACAGTGCTACAAACATTTTATTCAAACTTTTCTACATCATTTTAACCATCACTTTCCACCATTTAACCACGATTCTTCACGTGCCACCTCCTATTACCGGTTTCACCCCCCTTGGCACAATGCAGAGATACGTGAACTTTTACTCAAGAAAAACCGGACATTTTCCAAAAAGAAATTTTCACCTTGCGCTATCAATATTGACAATAATAAATCTTTACGTAATAAAGTGTCGATCGCCATTAACACAGCTAGAGATGCTTAGTTTAATAATCGTTTGTGTCATTCGAACTCCAAAAACGATTGGAGAAAATTAAAACACTTTTTTGGCTTCCTCAATCCACGACAGAAACAAATCACATTCATCATTTATGTTACAATAATCAGGATTTTTTTAATGACTCTGACCACGCATCTTTACTTTCTAATTATTCCAAGATCAACAACGACCTGCGACCGCTCCTACTGCAGCTTTACACATGGGTAGCATTGCTAACATTTTACCTTTCTTCCTGGTGCGAACTAGACATTCTTGATGGTGTTAGAGAACTGCGTAATCGCTCTGCTGTCGACTCTCTTAGTATCCCGACCTTCGTCCTCATGGAAAATATTGGTGCTTTAATTGAATCTTTACTTTATATTTTCAATCTAATTCTTTCTTCATCAACTTATCCAGCGGCTTTCAAAGATGACACTACCTTTTATATTTACAAAAAAGGCGCTACCACTGACCCTGCTAACTATAGGCCTATAACTATACTTCTAATTTTTTCTAAGCTTTTTGGAATTATTCTCCTTAGAAAATTAAGTAATTTTAGTAAACGTTATAATTTATTAAACTCAAAGCAATTCTCATTCCAGAAGGACCGCAGCTGTAATGAACTTCTTATTGAACTTAGTGATCTTTTATATCATAATTATAACAGTAATTATGCAGGACATGCACTCCCTTATTGGCAGTATGAATGTGAAGGAAACATAGATGAATTTGTGGATATCATGTATGACAGTATGTTCTTATGTTTAAACAGATTTGGACTGATTGTAAAAAAATATAAAAGTGGTCATAAGGGAACAAAGCATCGACGTTGGTGGTCCCAAGAGCTTAGCACTCTCAAACATAAATTAAATTGTGCTTATTTTAGTTATACCGTTAATCAATGTTCAACTAATCGCGAAATTTTAAATAAACAAAAAAAAAAAAAAAGTATAAAAAAAAATAAAAGAAAGCAAAAGACGCATTCTTGAAAAAAAAAATTTCCTATGGAACTGTTTGGATATTGAGTCAAGTAAACCTAAAACTAATCTGTGTCTTAATAAACAGCTCCCTTTTTTTTGATATGGTGTAACGATCTCGTTGGAACAAAACCCAAACCCTTTAGAAAATGGGATTAATCAACTTTTTCTGTTGATGTTAATACACAAACACTAAATTTCGAGATCGAGCCTGTAATACAGAAATACGTAAAATCAAACAACTTTAGTACCGACGTCTTCAATTCGAAGGTTGTATCAAATATGATACCATGTGCGGTAGAGATAATCCGTTATCTACTTCTTTTGATAAATAAAAGTTATGTCTATCCAAACAAATTTAAACAAGCCACCATCTTCCCAAAGTTTAAGGGAGGTGATCTTTTGGCTTTTTCATCCTTTAGACCAATTGCATTCTTTCCCTTTATTGTTAAAGTAATTGATAAAATATTATTTAGTGAGCTTGAACGAATTGCGCACGATACCTCTCATATAAATGCATACGGCATCGGTACCAATAAATCTTGTAATAACCTATTGTTAAATCTTTACTAGTTATTGACATCTGAAGCATGCCCAAATTCGTATGATACTACTATTGTAACTAAGGACCTGTCAAAAGCTTTTAACTGTCTAGATCGCAACTCTGTCATGCAGACCTGTTTCTACCCCCATTATGAATATTTTTTACATTTATCTAATATTTTTTACATTCCCTTCACGTCATTCAAAAACGTTATTTTACCCTTATTCACAAAAAGAGCAAAACTAACAGTGATAATTATGATCTCAAACATCGTCTTCTTTTCACCAATGATCTCTATTTACAACAACTTAGCTATTACAGCTTCCGTAGGTGCTGCCGTGGAGCTTTTAAGCATTTGTTTTTAACGTCTAATCGTAAACAAAACGAACTTCTAATTCGAGTACCTTTTTTAAAACTTTTTTTTGAACAACGTTCAGTCCACTTCTATTCCTTATATCAATGGAACATTATTCCAGATAAATGCCGTCAAGCAAAATCTCCTAATTGTTTTAAAATACCCATTACTAAGTGAACAACCTGTGCTTGTGACCTTCTACCGTTTTTTTAACAGTAGTTAAAAAAAAAGGTCTCCCTAATGAACTACAGATTTGGTCCCCTAATAAACCCACCCTTTTCCCGAGCTTAAGATTCCGTGCGAAACACGGGTTTTTCATTGTCAGTAAGCTTCGAAAATTTCGCATGATAAAGCGTATTAGCTGGAACATTTTCCCATTTCAATACCAGTGGCGCCATCAAGCGACAGATTTTGACAACTATCGGTACTAATTAACGTTGCAGATATCGCATGATAAAGCGTGTATTAGCTAAAACATTTTTCTATTTTAATATCAGTGGCGCTATCCAGCGACAGATTTTAACAACTATTGATACTAATTAACGTTGCATATATTCCATGATGAAGTTCAAATTATTAACATTGGAGACATCGCATGATTAAGTCTTTATTGGGTTAATCTTGCGATATCTGCAGTGTTAACAACTAACAATACTTAAATACTACCGAAATCTGTCACTAGATGGCGCTAGTAATTAGTAATAATAGTTGTCAAAATCTGTCGCTGCATAGCGCTACTGGTATTGAAATGGGAAAATGTTTTACCTAATACACGCTTTATCATGCGATATTTTCGAAGCTTACTGATTGAATAAAAAACCCGTGCTTTGCACGCAGGGTTTCTGTAACTACGTACTTAAGTACAAGTACAAGTACTTTCTGAATAGGTACTTTGAAGTTCTTTAAAATACAAGTACCAAGTACGGCTCAATAAATGTACTTAAGGCCAAGTACCAAGTATACAGTACTTAAGTAAAAGTACATTACCAAGTACATTACGTAATTTTTGGGCATTTCCATGAAAACCAAATAGTGGATTAGAGGGGAGGGAGGGTAGCGGTTTAAAAAGAAATTTCCCTTTCAGACCTAAATATTTCTACTTCCTTATATTTCAAGTACTTATTGGGTACTTAAGTACAAATACCGTAGTTTGTACTTAAATACAAGTATTAAGTACTACATATTACAAAGTACTTAAATACAAGTACCAAGTACTGAAAATGTACTTAAAATGTACTTGTAACGTGTACTTAAGTATTCGGTACTTAAGTACTCGGTATTCCTGATACTAACATACATTAACTTAGGTTTTTTCGATATTGAGTCGACTTTACAAAGTTGGCCTACTAGTTTATTATGAGAATCAACTTTAACCATTCTGACGGCACTTCACAACTTTCTACACAATCGTGTTTTTTTTTATCCAAAGAGAGAAAAAAATTAGTTTTATGCAAGGACTGTGGTGCAGTTTCATTTTAGACCAGCTCGTAAAATCCGCGTTTGTAAAGAAGAGCTGCCAGGACAGCCACAACTGCCAAGTTTTAAAGATAACTTGCGGATTCTCCTTTCATTCTTTTATGGCTATACTTCAACCACTTCCCAGTCTATTTTTCCACCTTCACGAGAAGAAAAGGGTGACATAAAAGACCCTTCGTTCTCCCCGATGCACAAGGAACATCAAACGTGGCGAATGGGCTTGGTAATTCGCCACCAGAGACGCCTCTTCTTTTGCACAGAATGAATAGGGAAGGAGGAAAAAACGGGTCGAGTTACGCAGCGTTTATGTCGACTGCTCAGTAATCGACGAAACTCGAAAGAATGGCCCCATAAGAATCAGTCCTCGGTCTGCATATTCAATATTATGAGAAGGTTGAAATTTGTATTCCATCCGGTTACCCGACCCAACGAGAGTTCGTGACAGGAAGAAACCTCAAGAATAATAGCTACTTTACCTAATCACCGGGAGGAGAAAGTGGTTCAAAATCCATCAAATTCGAATCGAATCCCAGATATAGGAATGCCACACCAAAAAAAAAATTCCATTTCGTCCACCACTATCACCAAATTTTCTACACCTTAGTCTTACAAATAACCTATCTTCGTTGTAAGAAAGGAGGAAAGTTTGAACACGTTGAGGAGCGGCGTCACCAACTGTTGAACTTCACTCACGAATCAGCTTCTAGTAGCTTTTAATAAAATCTTCATTAATTTTCTGGCTTCATCACGGGTTCGTCAACATGTATAAAAGGTGAGGAACTTGGATCAATAGAATATTTCCAGCGCTGCCTTCGGCAGAATATTGATGAGCCAAAGCTGATGCATCTGAATCCGATAGCAGCAGATGGTGTTCTCGACAAGATGCTAGAGACTTGAACTTGCATCTGCCTATTGGTGTCTTCTCGTCCTCTGTCGTTCAACCGCTCAAAATTCGTTCAAAATAAACCCACCGAACGGAATAACACTGGATGAATTGAGTTTGAGTAACGCTTGAACGCTGAGAATATTTAGCAGACGAATAATTCCCCGAATAGTGTGTATCACCACTTGAAAAAATGTTTGAATATTAGCACAAATACCAATTTTTTTAACCCTTTGCCAGGTTTTTTCAACTAGTTTCCTAACCAGGTTATTTAACCTCTAAACTTTATTTAATTTACTCCGAGGTTGAAATGGTTCAACATCTTTGAGCTCTCTTTATGATATGTTCCCCCGATGACTTACAGAGCTCAAATTTTTAATATAGGCTGGAGTCGTGGAATATTTTGGTGTATCAAATTTAGACGGATCAAGGTCCAGTCAATTCTGAAATTGTATTACACGTAGAGTTCGTTTTTTCTCGAAGAGTGTTCGCTGACGATGTACCCACATTTTAAGCCATTTCAAGCTGTACACAAAAAAATAAATGCTTCTTTTTTTTATATAATTTACTACCTACACTACTACCTCATTACGTATGAGTAACCATTAATAATGTAAAACCGATCCATCCAAATAAACACTTGACATATTTCAGCCAACATATTTCCACGTGTTTCAGTAATTACAAGGTTATAAAAAGTTATCATAATGCAGTTTTTTCAATTTAATAAATAAATTCGTGTTATGATAGATGTTTAAATTATTAAGATTGCATGTTTTAAGATTCCATAGCTCATCTTCAGTTGTTGAAAAATAGTGACATTACGTGTTTGTGTTGTGTTCTTTTGTCAAAGACGTGTTACATTAGTTATGTAACACTCTCGTAAATTCTTATAATGTCATCGTCGTTTTTGTACGACTGGTATAAATTTTAATTGTAAAAAAAAAACAAAAATCAGAATTCTCTGAATTTGATGAAACTAAATATTAAGAAATTTTCAGAAAAAATAAATTTATGTCTTAATAGTTTAACCTTAATTTATCAATTACTGTATATCCGATCTGTTCTTTTACAAGTGAAAATATTGTAAAATTCAGAAAAGCTTGATTAAAACTTAAATAGCGCATTGGCATAACACTGGGTTTCAATTATACACCAAGTTAACCGTTAATTTAATAAATAAAGTTTATTGCATTCAATGATGATGAACAAATTAACAATAGTATATGAAGGTGATGAATTACAAGTGCCCTGTCCATTAATGCTTGCATTAAATAATGTGTAAATGCACCTAAAAGTTCACAAAATTAACCTTGTGGTTTTACTTGTGTTGAGTTACATCAACACAAGTAAAAATTACATGTTTAATAAAACTTCAATAGGAGGGTCATTTTTATCACTGAATGGCACTGTTTACCTTCCGGTGTTTTGTCACCACACAGGCATGAGATTAATGGCAAGTACGGGCCAAACGGTTTAAATTGCTCGGGTATATAAAACCGATCTATTACTAAAAGCTAATGGTCGACGTTCTGTCATTCCGCATTGTTGTTGTTAGACTGGTAGATCGTTACATTACTGCTCCACACTATCTGCACAGCTGACAATGATGGATGCACAACTCCATTGAAAAGACATGAAGTTGTGACGATTACAAATGATCATTGCCCTCATGTTAATTACTCAACCCCACAATGCATCCTCAATAATTACTGAAGACAGGCTTAATTACATTTTACAGCGTTATTCGCACTCCCGTGTTGACAAAATAAACGCGCGCACACACGCAACAATATGAATCCTTTTCGTCGTCTTCTTTTGTCAAAGATGTGCTACATTTTTAACAAACACTCTCGTAAATGCTTATATTTTTGCGCTTTCACCAACTCAGTATCACGAATGTCGTCCACACTATCTCAGTAAGGAACTACGTTTTGAGACTGAGGTCACATCTTCAGCTAGCATTTCACCCCTCACAACGACGCAATCTCACCCACGCTTGTTTATCTAAAGGTCGACTATAAAACAAGTTTTGTTATCTTAGACAAGTAATGCACGCGCAAAACCTTTTGACCTTTTACTCGGAGTCTCAGGTTCAACGTCTCCAAAAAAGCGACCCTTCGCATCGGATCGCATTGATTGACTAACGCTCGGTTATCAAGCAAGATTAGCTGTTATGTTTTATCACAATCGTTACGCAGTGTCGTGTGCTCGTTTGATTTGTGATCTATGGTGGTGACAAGGTGCTGCCCTCGCTGCACACGAGATGGGAATTAAGACGTCAACGGCCCTTTTAAAACGTCCACCTGCCTTGTAATTACGGCTGGTGGTCGAGGACGCCCAGGTGATTCATGGACCGGCCCCCCGTAACAGCCACTTGATTAAGGAATACACTTTCCACTCTCATGACGATGAACGGCACCTTCATCAACAACAACCCTAACAAGTTGATCCATACGAGTCAATATGATCCCCCTCTTTGCTATTCTCGTTCTGTTCAATAGTAATTGAGTGCCATCAGTTGTTATCTTCGAACTGGCTAACGTAATGATTGGGTACCACCAACCACTAACAACCGCACATGTTGAAGCCATTAATTAACTCTATTGCAGTAACATCAAAATACAATGCCACTTTCTTATTTTCTGCAACACTAGATAAAAACTGCTTCATTATTAATGGCTAATATTTTATCGGATAAAACGTTTAAAAAAATATTAAGCTAAACGATTCAATCAGTGAATATGACAGTGATTGTGATGTTTATCAACTAAACTTGATATTTAAGAGTACTGTATAAGAAACGTAGAAAATGAAAAACAAAGTGTTTTCTTGTTTCAATTTAAAATACAGATTTATGCACGTTTTGCGAAAACCTTCCACAAATCTAAAACTGCGTATTACAAAATTCTTATAAAATAGCAAGACTTTAAATCTGTTTAATCAATTCGTCCCCCGGACACAATCGCAATAAAAAAAATTTTCTCGCACATAACGATCTCTGAGAATTTTTCTCTTGGCATATGTGCATAATCACATAAATTTTTCTTCTGTACTGTAAAAATGAATTCCTGTACTAGAAAAAATTCGTCAACAGGTATTTCGAACATTTCAACTAATGAATGTGTCGTAAAGCACTACTGAAAATTCACGTGAAGTGTCGCGTAGGAGCCTTATCACAGAAGAAATTTCATTCATAAGCGAGATTTGCCTTGTACACTAGATTATATTTGTTCATTACTGAGAAAGAATGGTCCAATAGACCAGAAACGTCACCCTTGACCATGCGTCATATTTATTTGACATTATCTCAAAAACAATTCTTATGAGAGTGGAAAAGCACTAATTTTGGAACATCCTGTACAATCTCGATGATCTGAAACGCAATTATATTGAACTAAACAGCTTTTCATTGAATTGTTTTTTCTTTAGCTCTGTCCTCGTTAATTGGTTTCCATGTTAACAGTCACAAAGACCGAGGCCCAACAGAGCGCGACAACATGATCTGAACTAGTTAGCCACTTTTTCTTTACAAAGTCGACAAGTCTTGTTGTTCGAGTGAGGTGTGTAGTCAACACTATTGGGGTTCTCCCTATTTCTCTTTTTTTTTCTTTAATCTGACGACAACTCGACTAACAAACGCGAGACTGTCAATTAACAACGTTGCATGCACACGCAGTCGACTCCACGAGCGCACTTGTCATGTGTCACTCAACTGAGATAAGCGCCAGCTCTCGTGCTAGCAGCGAATTGGCAACCGCTCAGTTAGATAAAAAAAGTCTCTCTCTCTCTCTCACACACACACTCACAAACACACGCCACTACCCTTTCCATACAACTACCACCACCATCCAACAAGCATTATACACAGTTTCATTGAAATTCCAAACCATTACACAAAAATGCCATAGGTACGCATTTGATAAAACTACCGCAAAGAGCATACACACCAGTACACTCAGAAAAGCCAACAGATAGGGTGAAAATAAATCGACAAATCCTTAGTGTACGCAGAACATCACGAAGTCGGAAAATGTTAAGGACAGAGGGAGGGGGGAAGTGTCTGCTATGCGCGAGATGAGTAGTTCCTTCACTTTGTCACACGATGCTCCACAATAACACGCAGACAGACAGCCATAACTTTGTTTCGCCCAAGTTATTTTGTTGAGTAGAGAGAGAGAGGTTTTGTTCGCAGATTGGTTGCTACGTTACCAAACGACTCGGAGCGTCTTATCTGCAATAAATCACCACGACCCCGGATGCACTGACTTTTCTCAGCGGCGCGTGCACGAGTGTGCGAATTCGCATCCAACTTGACATTCTCTTTGCGCGACCCCTTTCTCAACACGACAACAGCTGACACGACAACCCGTATCCGCTGGCGGTTTCAAAACTCCAGTCGACACAACTTTTATAGCTGATGGTTGTTGTTTTTTTTTATTTATTTATTGTTTTTTTTTTATATTTTTGAGGCTTCACACTCTCTGACAAACATCGAACATTACGTGCTTACCAAGTAGCTCATTTTCAAACGATACGCCTATTATGCGTGGCATATAGAAAACTGCCACCGTCGTATCGGTTGTCACTTTCATGGAAGTAGATAATGCACGTTATTGTCAAAGTTTGGTGGGAAAAAAAAGTTAACAAAAGGCATACCTGACAGAAAACTCGTCACCGTTTTAAGCATGTCATGTTGTTGTTTTTTTTTCACTTTATTTTCACTTTAACGTGATAGTAAGTAGATGATTAATTAATGTTCTTCGTCAACAATAGAAGTGCTGAACATAGTCGCAGAGCTTTTTGAATAGAACCAATTATTAAATGCTTCACGTCGAAACAAGGAAGTTTATGAAATGCGGAGAAACTGAAAAGACACTTTTGTGATTCTAAGATACGTGTACGTTGACAAGATTTTCATTATTATTGCCTTTTTTGTTTTTACAATGATGCCTGTCTTTCGAAGATAGCATGTATTTGTTTGTTTTGTTTGTTTTTTGCTATAAATACTGTGATATTTAAAACAGTATCAGTTTTTTTGGAATTATTTGATTAAACGCCCGACCATTTAGTTACAGTATATGTATCTGGCGCTTATACATGAAAATTAGAGTTTTCGATTACGCTGTCCACTGATAGGTTATGGTTAACTACTTGTCCACCAGGGCGGTCGGGCGTTATATCGAAAAGTGGTACTTTTAAAGTACTGATTTTTGAAATAGTATCGTTTTCAACCAACTATTCAAAAAACCCAATTGGGTAACAAAAACTAAAAAACAAACAAATGTTTCTACTGTGAAAGGGTAATGTAGTACAGTAGGCTTACTACTTATTGTGTTTGACACGATATATTCAGATTTAAAATTATCGCCTCTAAAACCAAGCACTGAAAGGTGAAAGAGTGTTGTGCTTGTTACTACGTTACACTTAAAGAAAAGACTTTATCGTTGCGTTTTTTTATGTCATTTACAATGACACGTACCACCCGTGAAACCGGCGGCAACGAAATACCAACCGAAATGATCATTTAGGAAACACATCATTGACCCGTGGTAGAGGTTACAATGTATTTTCCTCACCAACATTCCAACCTCCACTCACGAGTGAAATTCCAGTTGCTTCTGGAGACCAAAGTTCGAGGCTCATTTGTTGGCCCTTTTGTCGAGCTTTTCGAGGCTCGAAGTGGTTGCTCGAATGTAAAAGGGTGAGATGCGTGGCATATTTGTGCCAACTGCCTTTCCCTTTCGAAATGAAGGCGCATGCCGTTGTTCCAATTGGCTTGACAAGCAACTCTACCTAACTATGGTTGAGTGAAATTAAGCAACTTTCTCCAACACTTGCCGAATTGTCCATTTTTCCACCCCCCTCAAAGCCGAGCGAGCGGACAGCCAGTGCACTAATGAAGCCAACCTTTTACGACAAGGTGTTCACTCCCACATTCCCCAACACCTGAAAAGGTTTCTACTACCCCCTCGCGTCGAGGAAGGGTTTCCTCCCAACATTCAAATTCCCTGGAGTTGAAGGGTTGACCATTCAACCCAGACGATGGTCTCATTAGGCACCGATAAGTAAAACAGCCCGTCCGTGCGACACGATAACGCACGGCGATGCGACCTCGTCACTAGGGCACATAATTAAAACGTTCCCACAGAGCAAATAAACCGCTTTTCTACCGCCCATCTTTACAGGTTATTATTGTACTTGTCCGTGTTTCGTTCAGTCCAAAACTCAACATGGACACCCAAAACGACGTTGTTGATGGGACATTTTGAAAAAAAAAATAAAATAAAACAAGAAATTTGTTGACAATATAGCGTTCATTAAATGAAACAACACTACGTGAAGTCCTCATTAAGATGGAATTGTTTGTCACCGTTTTTATTTTTACAAAATAAACAAAAAATAATTGGGTAAATACGACTAAACAATAGGCAAAACGGGATTCACATAAAACCAAAGTAGATTCGAAGAAACACAAACCTTTGATGTAAACTCATATGACGATACGTGTAAAAAAAAACAATAGATACCGAAGATAATAGAAACTGCATTAGGAACTGTTAGGAAAAAGACATTTCAATGCTTCGTACACCAAACAAAATCTCTTTTCGTAGACGGAGTAAAAAGAAGAATAGAAGCAATGAAGGGGAATAGAATGTGTAGTAGTAGTAGTAGTAGCAAACCGACTGAAACAGTTATTAGGATTTGGATGCAGACGTAACACAACGCAACATCACGGAAATTGAATTTTCACGAAGGCTGAAACCCTAGGCATTTGTTTCTGGATTGCAATAGATCCTAGAGCAACAAACATCATTTATATTAAAAGCATGTCAGCTGCGCCAGGTGACTGCTAAAATGATCAATGCGAGTAACACAACACGCACCCGAAAACAAATTGCACGTCAACTCAACATGGATATTTCAAACTCTAATATATAACAGCACAAGTATAACGTCGCCAAACAGCACGGTTTTTGCACTGGCAACAAGAAATATTTTTTTTGATATATACGTGTGTATAAGGAATCTCTCGATTAAACACACCCTCTTTTAACGAATTTCGCAAACCACATACCATAAACATCTGTTAGATAATGTGTTTTTTATTATATTGAAATGCAGTATTTAATACCAAATGCAAGTTATTGCAAAGCGGTTTATTTTCTTTAGGTTCCTTTAGTGAAGACGTATTGCACGTTTTTAATATTTCAGCATTAAGCTGTATGTTGTAATTCTTGTGTACAGGGTGAGTCTTTTATCGTGACACAACAAAACACAAAACATGTGGTAAGCAAATCTGTCAGGCAAATGGTGTTTGTTTATAAGGGATCTTTCCATTTTTATTGACCTTCAAATTAATTTTCATAAGAATCTCATTAATGAAACAATCAATTAATTAATTGATGAAGAATCTCATTGTTAAATTTTAAACAATGCGTCCTAGCTATCAAGTGTTATTTAGAAAGTTGTAGCCATGACCCCATTTAGTCAGAATCCACTTTCATTTCATTCATTTCAAACAATACAACCAAAATAAAATTGATACAACAATGTAGAGTAAAAGGTATGCTGCCCCTGCAACAATTTATCTGCAAGTCGCACATGCTATTTAGTGGAGTTATCAGTCATTCCCAAGACAGTTTAGTGTTTTCATTTCCATTGTTTAATATTATCAGCCGTATCAAAAACCACTAGTCCCAAAGCGATTACAATAACCGGATTCCACTGTACAATGAAATTACGAAAATTTTATGACGCTTTGGCAATGCATTGTTCCGATGATAATAATAATCATTATACCCTCTCGAAATACACCGTCACGTTACATTCCACATTAAGCGTAATCCGTTATTTCGTCGTATTTGGTTACGGAAGTATTTCCGGACTATATTCATCATGATGAGATATTTTACAACAATGTTCCCAATTCACAACAATGTTTCATTTACATGCCTTTTATTACTTCTGAAAATTAGAATTATTATTCTGTATCACCATTTTATTATTTATATATCATTTTAGCGTTTTTAATGGCAAACTTTCCTTCTTTGTGTTTATTATTATTGAGATGTTCCCCAAAAATCACGAACACTTTTCCCTATTAGTCGTCAAAACGAAAGTTTACGCTATACTGCATATATATCACCGATTTTATATAAAAAAACGAATCGATCTGAAAAAATTTTCAAATGTTGATACAAAAGATTTACTTTTTCAGAACGAACTGTTCCAAATGAAACCTCGAGTTAATTAGATTTAACATAGAATGTCAGCGTGATGTGGCAAAAAGTTTCAACTTTTTAAATCGTCTTTTCCTTCCCCAAGTTTGTTTTTTTTACAACTCATCATTTTTTTAATCAGTTAAAAAATTTTGGCAAATAAAAATTTTCGAAACCTTCTACGAGACATTTTTCGAAGATGGTGTTGAAGAACTTTATTTTATATTTTTTTCTTCTTCTTGAATTTTTTCTTTAAATTTATTATCGACTTCAAAAATTGAACTTGTTATAAATATTTAAACAACGTATGAAACTTACCAAAATTCGTAGAACTGGTTATTATACCGCTAGCCTTTAAAATTCGTCTAATTTTCTACGAATTGGATCCTGGAATTACAAAATATACATTTTAACTCAAATGAACATGGAGCAAACACAACGGATTGAACATCGTTTTTCAATGAGACGTTAAAGTGATAGCTACCAGATTAGTCCGATCTACAAGGTAACACAAACATCGATCATTAATTAATTAAGTACAACCTACGTAGTCTACTAATTAAGTGGGAATAAAATATTCAATAGCCCAGCACACACAATGTTGACTATACCTATCACTACGGTCGTACTGGATGATTATAAAACCAAATTAATTACACGTGATCATGAAATGAATTTTTGATTAAACAAATTGACTATAAATTATGTTTGAGGTTTAAAATCATTTTAAAGTGCTAATATTTGTATATTTTGTGATAAAAAAGGTGATATTAATTCATTACATCAATATTAAAAAATCCATCTACAGTAGCTTGTTTTAAAGTCAGTTTTGCAAAATGGTAATTAATGACGTCAATTGTCAATACACCCTGATAGAAATTTTCCAACGTCTAATTATAATAAAATAAGTATTACAAAAAAAAATTTCTAAAAAAAGGCTTTTATTTCCAAATATAATTTTTCATTGTTACAATTCA
>JAQIWH010005872.1:0-13816 GCA_034695005.1 Cryptops parisi | reverse complement strand
GCGAAGGCCCATGGGGAGCGAAGGGCGAAGGCCCACCGGGAATTTCCCGGTAGCCCGGCGGCCCAGTCCGCCACTGGGTATAAGTACTGTCATCTTATTACTAGCAATGTAAAACACAACAAGCACATTTATTTAATGCCTATTAGGGGTAGTCAAAAAGTTCCCTAAGTCCCCTGCGGACAAAGAATGAGATATGATAGCACATGCAGTGTTGTGGTGAGTAGCTCAGCATGGTTATGAGCAGAGTAGGCGCAACCAATTTGGACACGTTTTAGTGTGCAATGTTGTTACTGTTTTGTTTGAGGTAGATTTGAATGTTGTAATTTGGCATAATGTCGCACAGTTCGAACAATGTGGGAACATCAAATTCATGTGCAAATTGCACAACAATGACAATGTTGCTTTAGAAATGCCATCAACGTCTTTCAGAAAGATCATCACAGGTGATGTGTCATGAGTGTTCACCGAAGACCACAAGAGTACACACTTCGCAACCATAGAGGACATCAAATCGAATGCAACGTCTGAACTCTGGAGAAATTCAAAAGCAGCTTTCCACAAGCGCTTCCAACAAAGATAGGAGCAATGGTGCAAATGTGTATGTAAGCAAAGGCGCTACTTTGAAGGTGATTAAATAGTTCTGACGTATGTCCTACCATTAGTGCTCTACCACAATTCCTGGAACTTTTTGACTGCTCATCATACATTTTTCAATTTGTACATCCAAGCAAAGTCCTACTAGAAATTACCTCACTGTTGAGCTTTGAAGTTGTTGAGGTCTGTTTTCCTAGTGCTAGTTGGAATCCTTCTGATAAACCTCCTTCCTTTCCTTCCTCTAAACCATCCACATATCCTTGGTCACGATGCCTGTAATTTAAGCATAAATGGATAAACAAAAATGATATGGTGAAAACCCAAATGAACATGAATAAATTAATCTTCACTTTAGTGCCCTCCTAGGTAGTGTCAAGCAGTAAGACTAATGATACTGTAGGCTATATCAAAAGTATCCGTGGTATAAACAGCAGCGTTATATCGGAGGAACATTGTACCTACTTTTGTTCAGTTTCATTTCAAGATAGTTTTCTAGATTATAATTCTAAGTTTACATTTTCTTCAATACAGGTAAGCTCTTACTTATAAACACCTACTATTCTAGATTGTATGTACAATATAAATTCACTTCTTTAACTCACTAACTTTGTCCCAGTCAAAAATTAAACAGAAAAAACTATATTTATCTTTCTCTTCATAAAAGTCAAGATAACTGAAATCGATGAACCTTTCTTTGACTCAAATTATTTATTTTACTTTAATTGTCCAATTAATTTGAACTACCATACTTCATTTAGCATCTTAAAGCCCATTAGGTGGTTTAATTTTGAACATTCAAAACTGTAACTATTGTACGGTATAGTTCATCATCTATTTGAACAACTTAACAAACATATTTGATTAAATTTCATTTACTTATTTGGTTGCTTATTATTAATAGATTTATTCATAATAGCAATTACCCAGATCTGTTCGTATCATGAACGCTTTAGCCCCACCCATTGTGTAGAATCCTCAAGTCAGCTATTATTGATGGTGGTTAACATGAAAAACCAAGGTTATAATTGTAACATCCTATCACTAGATGGAGTTGATTGTAAACGTAAAAAGTACAAATATGTTAGTTTTGTAGTTATGAGTCTGAAGTTTGCTATTAACACTGAATACCTCATGCCTCCTTGCTACCGCATTGGTCTACTTCTAGTTACAGGAGTAATAGTAATAAGATATCTAGAAAAATATACAAGAATATACAGAATATACTAGAAGAACCTACCCTCGTATAACGCGGTAGTTAGGTTCCAAATGTTGTGTTATACAAATCGCGTTATGCAAGGCTTAGTTTATATGCTAAATGTGGGGTTATGTTTCAGAATTTTTTAAAAATATCATGCAGTTAGTACTTTATCTATCAAATCAACAAATATTCTGTACTGAATTTTGTATTAATTTTTTCATACCACTTTATTTAACCAATTAAATATCAAAAGCAAAATTATTAAAATTAACTAACGATTAAACGGTAAAGGACAAACAACTGACTAAAAAACGAACGGCCCCAGGATTTTTTGGAATCAAAGTGGTCCGATGATTATGACAAAGTGACTCATATTCATGACTATCGTTTTATTCTTATTTGTCATTCTTACAAAAAATCAAAACTTAACTTTTAAAAAATGTTTTAAATTAAAATCGTAAGGCCCATAATTAAAAAAGTCCTGGAACATTTTGATCAGCCCTCGTAAACGTAACACTGTCACCGTTTCAGTTGATACGATATAAAAATGTCAAACAAATTGCCCTTGGCTGCCAATGTCAAAGGCATTGGTACCCAGCAGCAACTTTAACTAGGGCAGTGGTTCTCAGGTAGGTACTTGGGGTTTAACGAGGGCACCGACTGGCTTTCACAGATATGTCATTTGGCCCTCAGACTTTATTGAAATTAGAAACACAGAAATGATGATGAGATGGGGATGACAAACATGGAACAGGGTTTTATGATGCAGGAGGAAACGGGAGAACCCCGAGAAAACCCGCCCCCATGGTGTCAGACTCCAAACTGAATCCACATAGCACGACTGGGAGGCAAATCCGAGCCACTGCCACTAGAGGTGAACACTGACCACCATGCCACCACAGTGGTTCTCAACAAGGGGTATGGAAACCCCTAGGGGTAGACTGGTAGTTCAATAAAAAATGGCAAACATAAACGTAGTATTTTCATGTCTTGATTAATATAAGGTAAAAAAAATTATCATAATCTTAACATAATGACTCTTATGCAGTTTGTATTTGCGAATGCAAGTACAGTACATGTACACATTTATAAAATTCATGATTCTAATTTAAGAAAATTATAATACAGTTCATATTATGCATATACAATAAACTTAATCTTAAGGGAAAAACGACTACCACGCCGGGGGGTACGTGAGGATAAACTGTTGAGAACCACTGAACTAGGGGATCGTAGGTAAGATTTTACACATGTACTCGTATAGTATTTGTGTTTTCATATCGCAGCATCAAGTCTACATACAACTGCATGCAGATTTGGCAATGATAAGTATGCTATTGGGATTTAATTTAACCACATCCAAAATAGAAATTCCTCGCTCGAGTACTGCGACCATACTGACTGAGGCATCAAAATAGACATTTCTATCACAAAATTTTTTTCCTATAATATAACTCAGTAAATAAAATTAGCATTAACTTATTTTAGCATTAACATTAACATTATTTACCTCTCTCCAAGATATAACATGTTTCCAAACACATCATCACTGTCCAATGAATCCTCGTCCATTGCACAAGAAAACTGAAATAGTAGTAAATAACAATAATGAATGACTCTTTCTACTCAGAAATTAGGTAACAGACTGGCAGTGACACTTGAACACTAAAACAAAATTCGTGGAATTCAGGTAAACAATTAGGAGTTGTAGTTTAACTTCTTGTGTGGGAAAATGTTTTAAAAGGAATCAACTTAAGTCTTCAAAACAACTTCTAGTGAGAGGCCTAGTAAGGTTTTTTTTTTTTTTCACTTTTCCTTATTTTTCTAATTTTCTTGAAAAATCCTCTGGGTGAGAAGTGCAATACCGTAGGATTTGAAGTGTAAACTAATTACCCGATCAGTAAAGTAGAAATTAATCCTTTACAATTTTTTTTCCTCATCAATAAAGTTATGATGTACTGTACATAGGCTATATTTCCTACAAAATACATAGCCTATATCGCCTACAACATTGATTCTTCTCTCCTAGTCAGCAAAAAGTAAAAAGAGCGCAGTAGCGTTCTACTGCAGAGTTAGCGGACAGACTTTAGCTTTCACTTGAAGTGGTGAATAACGCCAACCGCAAATGATACGCTGTCATTCAATTTGGACGAAAGCTGGATCGTCATTGAATGATCCACTGAGAATTCAATGACGATCCAGCATTCATCCGACAAAATTGAATGGCATCGTATCATTTCTGGCTGGTCTAACATCAGATGCCAACTTGTTCACCAATCTAGCTATTTTTTAGCATAAGTGAAATCAAACCAGTGGCGTTCCTAGGGTGGGTGTCACCCAGTGCGGTAACTCAAAAGTGTCACCCCCCTCACACGCGTGCATATACAGACCTTCTGTCTGGGGGGGGGGGGAATCACACACCACATAAATCTAAACATCAATATATAACTAGGTGTACCCGCTCGCTTCGCTCGCTGCAGTGAGACACTTCGCTCGCTGCAGTGAGGGAGAGAAGCAACAACCGGAAACTGCTTTTTCACGAGCTTTGTGTGTAGAATTATAGTGGTAAGTCCTGCAGTGCAACATAATATAGGGAGAGATAAATATAAACAGCCTTTTCTCGATGGATAAAACTATAAGTCATGTACATAGTACAGGATGGCCAAAAAAACGGCACCAAATGTACTCTTATGAAAAGAGAAAAATGGTGACACCTTACTTAACCGTTAATCACTACTTCATTCTTAAAACAGTCTGTGGTATACGTTCATGAATACAAATTACCACAATACTGCAGCTAAAATACTAAAACGCGACTATAAAGGCATACATGTATATTATATATCTCAAAAGATAAATACAATTTTGCAGCATAGAATTTTAACCTTGTAGGTAGGCTTACATGTACTGTGTATTGATACTGGTACAGCATTTAAGTTAGGCAAAATGTTTTTGAGATTATAACTAACTACCGGGATACTTCTATAAAAATATAATTATCTGCTGAAACACTTCACGAAACTTTTATAAAAAGTCATTTGGGTGTTACCCCTGTGATGGAGCAGTGCCCCATCGTGGTGCAGTCCGCACCCCCCCCCTAGGAATGCCACTGAATCAAACTGCTGTCCTTTCGGCTACACTACGATATAGCTAACATGTCAGATTTTGATGAAAACTATATTTTTGAGCTTCTCATTTGGTGGAAAAAAATAGTATATGCATCTGTGCCCGCAGAAATGCGATAAAAATTTTGATTTAAGATACTACATCTTAAGTTATTTAGGCCTACGACTCACGCTGGGTGGTGCTTGTGTAAGAAGGGGTTCGGCAGTGGTGTAGTCGGTGGTACACGAGGGTACACGTCGTGTACCCACCCTTTTATTTTTGGGATTTGCGTGTACCTACCTTTTTCACTGAAAAAACATTTTTTCTATACAATATGTCATATTAGATTATAATAAGCGTGTACCCTGCTGGACCATACGCATGTACCCACCTTTTTATTTAGCACTACACCACTGGGGTTCAGTTAAGAAAGGTCGGGAAGGCCAATCAGAATCGCATAATACCGAAATATATTTTTTCATTTCCGTGCAAGCAGATGTATATATTATTTTTTCTCAGAAAATAAGAATCTTAAATATATGGTTTATATCGAAATCCAAGGTGTTAGCTATACCGTATAATTTCCGTACTTTCGCTTATAAGAACGTTTTGATACAATTTCGAGTTTTTATGGATATATTTTCTTAAATGCAATGTTTTTTAAACCAACTTTAGCTACATGTAACAATTTAGCGATAATGTACGGTCTCAAAATGTGGTGACATCTAGCTACTTTTCGTCTAAAATAAAAATATAGTGACATCTAGCTACTTTTCGTCTAAAATAAAAATATAGTGACATCTAGCTACTTTTCGTCTAAAATAAAAATGGAGCGACATCTAGCTACTTTTCGCCTAAACATTGAGCGGCATCTAGCGACTTTCCGCCTTCGCCAGTTTCAAGTACATCTAGTCGCTTTCTGTAACCGATATGATGATCTATAATCATCATATAGCTACACCCTTTGTTACTTAAGACAAAACAGGGAGAAAACAAAAACACAATAAACAAAAATCTCCCTACCTTACTGACCAGTGCACTATTCTTAAATTTACACCCTTGCAAGTGTTGGCAAGGCAACGTTACCACAGCGGGCACTAAATAGCATAATCGTAACTCGTAAGTAATGCTGCTGTTCAGCAATAAATGACAACCCAATGTTACAGTACAATTTGAATAATGTTTTTTGGTTTTTTACCTTTCTATTATAGAAGGTTGATTCTTTGAAGTAAAAATAAACAAATGTAAGAAGACAATTAGATGATTTGTGATGACATACAAGCAGACACGAGATTCATGCTTCGATTCCAAATCAAAAAGGAAGCAAGCAAGCAACAAACAGACGGAACGGACACGCATGCGCATAAATAACTAGATCATCATTCATCATCGTGTATGAATGATCGCACCGAGAAAGTAAACAGTTTTGTGAAAAATACCAAGAAAGAACTCAAAAAGTGCACTCTACTTCTACTACTGTATAAGCTAAAAAAAAATAATAAAATAAACTTTTCAGTTGAAAAGTATTTTTCCGTATGGATTTTCCTGTTTTGGGCCCGCCAGCAGTTTAGTGTACTTGGTTATGGTTTGTTTGTTTTTTTTTTGCAAGTTTTTTTAAAGTTAGGAAGAAAAACAAAACCTTATTAAACGTATGATTCGTTTTTTTTTTCCTAACTTCACGTGCAAAAAAACCCATAACCAAGTATACTGAACTGCTGGCGGACCCAACAGAAAATGTCCAAACTTATTAATGATAAATCATCAATTAGTGTTGTTTCTTTTTCTTCTAATCTAACCCAGTATAAACAGTGAGCGTCATTAACTGGGTAACTAGAAAAGTACCTAAAAACTAGAGAAAATAAATAGAGATAGAAAAAAGGTACAGTACTGTATCTAGAATACTTTATGTCTACCGAAATAATTGTTTTAATTATAATATATAAGCATAAAATTCTTATGATTTTTTTTTTTTTTTTGTTAAAATTCCCTTTTTTTACAAACTTTTATATAGAGTGTCGGAAAATTATTTTTAAACTTTTAATAATAATGTATGGAAGTTGTCAACATTATTTTTGGACACTTCATGTATATCATTAAATTCTTCAACTCTTTTTCCATTTTCTTTGGCTATCTTAGTGTGGTAGGAAAACTCAACTTGTACAAAGGCAATTGCGGTCTGGTTTTGGTGCTGCTTTCATCTCGCCTTCGTTTTAAACAGGGAAACCACTGCGGTTGTGTCGACAAGATAGTCGGCTATCTAATGGGGGAGGGAAATGGGTGCTATCCCCTCACCATCCGTTGGTACTACTACCACCATCACATCACATTTTTGTTTTGTTAAACTTTTTTTTGCAAAATCTTTTTTTTTAACAAAAATAATAAATTACTATTTTTGTTAAAAAAATTAGTTAAGTAATGCTGCTTAGCTTAAGATTATATAAAATTCATCTTTCCATTTCCATGAATAAATCATGAAATTAATTTACTGGTACTGTACTGTGAACCACATAGTACGAGTTTGAGAGAAAAATAAAAATTACAATTTATTTTTTGCATTTATTTAAGTCCATTGTGTGATAAACTACAATAATCCCAGTTCATAAACAATGTAAGTGTATACATATTTTTAATGCCGTAAGTGCAGTATTGTATTGATGGAAATACCAGCGTTTTGTACATTTCACTTGTACTTAAAAAGAGAAAGTTTATTGCTTCTAAACCTTTGGCGATGTATGAAATTATATCTTCTATCTTGTATACAACTATTTGGGTTAGTTATGATTAGTAAACAACATTTTCTTTAAAAAATGTTCAAATATAGACCTAGATTCAACGTAAGGGTGTCAGAAGTGTCAGGGCTGCAAGAATCGTGTATCATGGCCGTGACTTTCCAGGAGTCCAATGATCCCATTCTCATTGAGAAAAGAGAATAGAATAAGAGAATAAAATTGCTGATAAAAAAAAACCGACTATGTATAAACTATACTGCTATAGCATAAAGCATCTCCCATATTGGTGCTTAGCCAGTGACACTCGTGAGACTAAGACGAAGCCACATACTCATCAAACTTTGTCATGCTGTTGAGCCTTTCGAAGGGAACAAAGAACTGTACATACATACAGCTTAACAACGTATCCTGTCTCCTTGCAGTTGGGTAAAAAAACGCAAGAAATACGATATTTTATCTATAACTATTTTAAAACTTGAAGTAGACCCGTTATATTGCACGGGGGCATGAGCGACGTATTGCAGACGTTACTCGATGAGCGGGACTGAAGAGTTCGTCAGCGTCTTTTTCACCACAGGCCTGGGCTATTCTAATTGAGATTATTAGTTAAAATATGAGCCGTTGTCAACTAAATTTTGGTGGGGCGTTCTACACCTCCTGATATTTTGAGAAAAAAATACGACGATAGTAACATAAATACCAATGGCACTGGTATTATGTTTCATACCAATGGCACTGGTAGGATTTTTCGCACACTGCGCATTTTATAAATCTTGTACTGTATATCACAAAGACTAATTTTTGGTTCTACCACATTAATCATTAAAACACTAGGTTTTTACCTATCTATTTTTATAATTGAGATATTGAGAAGTCTTCATTTTTAAGAATGAACTGGAACGCGAACATCGTAAAGATGCCATGTTAAAAAAAAATATTTGTATTTAATAATTTTATCAAATTTTTATTTAAAATCCCAAGCTCTAAAATGGTGCAAGGATACTGCTTTACACCTAACGCTGGCGCTCATGTTCTATACATGTGTACTTTACAGTATAGTTTTGTTTGTGTGCTAATGTTAAAGTTAACTCCCGATATCAGGATCGGCATCAATTTCTAATTTAAACTTTGCGCACTTTCAGCTCACTTGACAGTTCTCTCATCCTCGTTGACACTGCTGCTTCATTTTCAGCATGCCGCACTACTGATAGTGGTATGGTTATGTTTCAGGTGAATATGGTGTCGCACCGACTGCCCGAGGACTTGTCATTTGTCGCCAACAAACATTTTCATGTTCATTAAATTTCCTTTAATTTGAGCGACAGTTCAGCGTATGTATGAATCCATTGTATCCCAATATCAGTTAGATAAATACATTTTTGTTTTATTTAGGTTATACTGTGATGATGACGTTGCTCTACATTTTCATTTCTTTTTAAAAGAGTATTTTAATACAACTTTACTAAGGTGCTCTTTTCCTGCAGGTGCAGTGCCTCTACAGTCATTTGGATATGAACCATAGCCGTGTGAAAAAAAAGCATATCCCCCAAAACGTTGGCAATACTAACTTATGCATAGACCATCCTCAGCAGCTATCTTCAAAGTATTCAGAAAGAAAATAATCGCGTTTAGGCAAATTTTTTGAGGGTATGTTTTCATCAGTTATTTCCAAATAATAGTAGACACATAACATCATACATTTTCAAAAAGAGCATGAAATGAACTTTATTGCAGTTTTTGTGTCGACCATGTATCTCAAACCATTGCTTCTGAATGGTGGATATTTCCTATATTCGCATTTAAACAGAGGCAACAACTTCTGGCCCATCCGATAATTGCCTTACATTAGTATCCTATTCTCGTTGGATGTTGAATAATTAAAAATTAAGTGTGTTGTTCCTACTAATCCACATCATTTGTCAAACAAAGTCAGAAGCGCTCTGCACCCACTACATGATGCTGATGGGCTCCCGAATGTTCCCCATTACGATTGCTTGCGCGCCCTTTCTGACAAGTTTTTTATTTATATAAAGCACGGTACTTCTTTACTCATTTTGTTTTTCTTGCAATAATTGACATTTTGTGCAATAACATTTTCATAATAACCAAAGTAAACATTTGATTTAAACATACCTGTTTATTGGTTGTTAACTAACTAGGGTTGGTGTCACCCAGTGCGTTAACTCATATCACTCCACCCCTAACCTCTTCATCAACGGCTATGAAAACGTTAATCGAAGTTTCATGCACATGAAGTTTTAAAAAAAGCACGTGTACACCTTAACATCCCTTTGGTGACGACACCAGATATTTCTGCTAGATTGTTATTAAAGAAGTTAGTGAGGAATACAGAGTCCACTTAATTATATCACGATAAATCATTTAATTACGATTTATCATAAAGTTAATTATTAGTTCATTAAGTACTGTAACTTTAATTAACTTTTAGTTAGCAGTTTAACTTTTTTTGTAAAACACAACTTTGTAGTGCTTTCCTTCTGTCGGCGCTGCTCTTTCAGGCTTTCCGACATAACACAGCGCATTGCAAGCTTGGGAAGGCTTTCTTCCCAGCATAACACAGCGCATTGTTACTGGCGAATAGTAACGCTAATATAATGTACGGTATTATAAATGTAACCATGACTAATAGTATACTTGTTTGTCACATATACATGTAATGATATACATGTATATTATTAGCCATGATGTAACTAATAAGGTAGCCCGTCAACAATGACGGGAAAGTTCTTGGTACGTCATGGTTGGACAAAACATTGCGGACGGTGGAAACGTCAATAAGAATGTAACACCAAAATAAGTGTAAGTGGTGGTGAAATCACACCCCAACGAAGAAGTCTTATTAAAATAACACTGATCGCGACTTCACTAACTTTTGATTCACTAACTTGGTTGTTCATCATTTAACTTTTAGTGACAGAATTCCAAAGCTTGAGAACTGAACTGAACTTATGCCTGAACTGATAACTTTGCATCTTAACCCAATGCATAATAGCTCATGTGTTATTGATTATTTTGGATTTAGTTTTCAAAAATCCTAAACATTTAAAGTATTGATAAAGAGACGTTTTGACCAAGTGATTGTCAACCTTGATCCAACTAATTTCATAATATTGTCATCAAATCTAAATAATTTTATAAGCTATATTGATGTTACCAATTAAATAATTTTTTTAAACATAATAAATACAGCAGATGTATGTAAGAAATACGAGTGTAATTTGGTAAAAGAATAATAAAAGATGAAATATATTTTTAAATATATAAAAAAATGTCTTTTCTATTTCATTTAATGGTACTGCGTAACTTTTGAATGATTTATCCAGCTAATGGGTCAGTGAACATTACACATGTTCACTGACCATGAATTACACATGTTCACTGACCAGTAATTATTGCACATTACCGATTATACAGGGTGATTCAAAGGTTTCTATCTCTACATTTCTGTGTACAAGTTTTATTGATGGAACGAATACCCATAATTTACTTGCGAATTACATCATATCATTCGCCAAATTTATGAATTAATATACATATATAATTCATAAAAATATAATACACATATATAATACATGCACCGAATATTTAATATACATATATAATACTTGCACCAAATGAGCAAAAAATAAATTCCTATGTTTATGTATAATATTATCAATCATTATAAGAGTGGTGTGTGTAGAATTAATTGTGCACATATCCAAGCTATACAATTGTGCACAGGTGCAAGTTTTCGCTTGTCAACTTTTAAAATTAGATTTTATTTATATTTATATATATTTTTATATGACCAAAGTTACCCACAATAAGAAACAAAACAAAAAAATCAAAATCAAAATATTTTCTTTTTTTTTTCCTTTTTAAGAACGCAACAAGAAAAAAAATACGACCAAAACATAAGTGGACAGAAAATAAGGGATGCATTAAACAAGCTATTGGAATAATTTCCTAACTAAACTACAGATATAACCCAACTGTTATTTAAAAACATAGCGTAGATACAAAGTAATACGTGTATTTGTAATTTTTATGAAGTGTTATAGTAGCATATTTCTTTGTAAATTCCTGCTTGTTGGCGATGACCTATCAACACTTAGGTTCCCATCTGGAGTTATTATATAAAAACTTTGGTAACTATATTATGATCATTCTTAAATCGGAAAATCATAACTATAAGCCATAAGATTGTGTATATATCCAACTTTCGCTTGCCAAGTTTTGAAATTTTCTTTTGTTTTAAGTAAAATTCTATGCTCATTAAGTATACTATTGGTATGATTTTTAACTTCATACAAAGTTAACACAGTAAAAAAATTATTTCTCCAATTTATTAAATTAGATACAATGTAACATTCGTAATTATTATGGTGATTTATATTTGATAACAGCTGCTGAATGGTGGTTATACAGTATGTAAATTGTATATCCTTTACATTGTAGAAGAAGATGTGAATTTCTGTTTTATTCGCTAGTTATCACATAGGTTCCAATTTGAACTTATACATTATATTCAGGTAACTAATAACTACAGCATTATGATCATTCTTAAACTGAAAAATCAAAACTGCAGACCATAGAGGTTTGCATATATCCAAGTTTTTTCAACTTTTTAAATTTGATTTTGTTTAAAGAGAAAAATCTATGCGTCATAAAGTCAAACTATCGGCGTGGAATAGTTTGCTTCATATTCTTGAGCAAACCCGAAACTCCAAAAAACAACACCGCTCGTTACTTTTGAAAACACAATAACTTTATCATTAATAAATAAAACTATTAAATCTTAAAAATAGAAATTTCACGCGGAGTATTTTGTTGTTTGTTACACGAATATTGACCAGCAGTAGCTTCTTTTGTCTATATTTGTGCAGATTCCATGGCGTTTTTCGGGGGAGGGTGGTCATAGAGTAAATGAAGAGCTGCGTTGTAATGTACCAAGGCAACGGAGAGCCTTTTGGTTACCATGACAACGGAGGAAGAAGATCAATCGATATCTGGCTAGTGCATAAGGGGGCAGGAGCCCTAGGAGGCCTTTTAGACCGTTCGAAACATCAAAGGAAAACAAAAAAGGTAAGGGCCATCAAATTAAATTTTCCCAACGAATTAAGGTCCATCTGTTTGACAATGACTTATGTGTAACTACCATCTCTGAAAAAAACTTTGGGTCCTTTTTTGACAAAACGAAATGAGCGTCAAGTATTTTCAAGATCGAGGGATGAAGCATGGCTACATCATGTTATACGAAGAGAGGACTGCTTTTCCTCTTTTACTGTTATTCTTAAGAAGGAAGAAAAAATCATTGAAAACGATGGTGATTTCTTGTTCGTTCATAGCAATTGAGCAAAAATGTGAAGCTATGCAACGATTTGTTCAGTGAAACGTGGCATTGATTAATTACCGAGAAATCAATGTTTTTAAAAACATGACGTGACGTTCGTTCGACTGAATGAACTTAAAAATAAGAACATACAATTTGATAAACATGTATGAACAAAACATGATTATAATTATATTTCAAAATTACCCGGAAAACATCATGTATTAGTTTCACTAAGTTTATGTTATGATGAAATTAAAAGAAAAAAATCAACCTATTATATCGACTTATTTTCGATCCACCCGTATTTTGATACACATAACCGCTGTCTATCATAATAAATAAATCGATCTTTGTGTTTAAAAGCAGAAAAAAAAATTGATAATGAATCTGATTTTCATGAATCGCAGTTTCATGGAGTTTAAATGACAGAAACTAGTATCTCAGTTTCGTTAAAGTTGTCATCAACAAATACAGTATAACAAAAATATAACGCACACATTTCAAGATCACAATAAAAGCCGTTGTAATGATGATCAAATGCTGGATGTGTTGCTTTTTATAGGAAGTGATCTTGATACAAGAAATCGATGAAATGCTAAAACCAACCTCACGCCAATTTCAAAATTCCACGGTTTAAAGATGACAATGCGTTTAGGGTTGTTTTTCATAATCAACATGAAACAAATCTTTCACGTATCACTTTAGAACACTATAAAGTAAACTAATGTAAAATGATACAAAATTTGTCATTTGCTTACAGGCAGGGATACCGAAAACTTAAGTACCGAATACTTAAGTACAAGTAACAAGTACATTTTAAGTACTTGGTACTTGTATTTAAGTACTTTGTAA
>JAQIWH010005871.1:0-13819 GCA_034695005.1 Cryptops parisi | reverse complement strand
AACATTGAACAAAAAAAAAAGGAACCAACAAAAGGTCATTTGCGAAATAAATTCAATGCCTTGATAAGAACAATTTATCTCAAGCAATTTTCATTCCTTTACGACGAGTATCTGAAAAAGGAAAACGAGTACACTCATTCCTTGACCAGAAACATCTGTTTTCTATTCGAACGTGTTCAGCATAAAAAAAACAAAAAAAAAAAAACCAACCCGATTGATTTAGTACCCCACTCACAAAACCAGGAAACAACACGAAACTATTCCAACAATGTTAGAAAAATGGACATCAAATCCATAATTATTTTCGTCTAATCGTTGATCAATCTGAATATAGCGACGTGTGTTATTTCTTAAACTTCCTTCATCGCCTCGAGCAATTCCCAACGTGACAACGTCCTTTTCATAAAGGAACCATTGGCGATTTCAAAAAGACAACAGTAGCTACCAAAATGTCCATTTTTTTAATCTTACATACGATTATTTTCTTAGAGTTGATTGAGACGAGTGTATTGTTATAGTTATACGAACAGTGGCGCCTACTTGTATGAGATTTAAGTTCTTCGTCACTGGGTCACCAAAACCCAAGCATTTGGCCCCGATGTAGGTCAGTGCTGTTGTTATGACAACGACAGGTACCGAAAAAAAAATGTGGGAGAAGAAAGTAGTCGATGGTGAAGGTATAGGGCGGGATAAAGTTTTGATAGTGAAGGTGAACAAGTTGAGATCATATTCGAAAGTGAAGAAAAATGAATTTGAAGCTGTGAACTTGATGTCGCGAACAATCAAAATTAAAATAAAAACACAATGTTGAAAAAAATAATAACAAAAAGCTTATCTAGTCAAAACGAGAAGGTCACTTCTGTTTTTAATAAATGTTATCAACGTTGAGATGATATTTTTTTAATTAAAACAAAATGAAACATGTTTGAAGCTTAAAATGTCATCATAATGTTGGCATTTAAATACGAACTAAGGTTAGGTTAGTTAAACAAAAAACTTATTAACTGTATATGAACAATGATTCAGTAATGATCTGTTAATCATGTGTTTGTTCAACAAAAATATTAGGTTTAACTAACCTAACCTGGCCTTCAAGTAACCCAAGTACAAGTAAGTAGCACAGCAAGTGAGGTCGGGCATCTAACAAGTACCCAAAAAGGTTATAACAAAGTAAATGTTTTTTTTTCTTTCTTATACGCTTTATACTAGCATCACTTGTGAGTTTGTGAGTGAGCTGGAAATTGAACGTACAGTACAATGCCATCTACAGTCGTAGAATATGAGAATATATTGTGAACGAAAAAAAACCGCACAAAAGTTCATCGCATAAATGAAAAACTGCAAAATTTCAATGTGAAAACATCGCATATATAAATAAATAAATCAAAAATTCCAAAAAATTAAAAATAAATTTACTCAAAACTCGTATAAATTAAATATAGAATCACTCAACGATCGCATAAATTTAATTTTGCATAACTCCAAATTCGCATTATCGCTAAATCGAAATCAGCATGATTCAAAAATGCGCACAAATCGAAACGTGAAGAAATCAAAAATGGAATTACTCAAAACACAGATAAATTGAATATTGAAATTACTCAAAGATTGCATAAGTTTTTAATTCGCATTAATCGAATTTCCCATAAATCAATACAATGGATTTTTTTTTGCATTAAATATGTACATACAGTATACCTGTATATGACAGTACGCTATATAAAAAATATGCTTAAATAAAGAGTATACTTAAAACGCATTTACTTGTTTCGGGTATAAAAGCAGGTACTTCTAGATATTAACCCTCCGTAGTTGATATGGTAACCACGGGGTGGTTTAAACACAATGATATTTTTGTATTATTTTTCAATTGTTTACTCATTTGAGTGTGTAACTAACAATAAAACAATTCGTGCATTGATAAATATAATTCTATTTTTCTTTTAATATAGACTCAGCCAAAGAGTGTTTTGAAGTTCAAGTTAGCTTGCCGCGGTAATAACAGTTCGGTAAGTAGTGACATCTTTCATCTCATTTCATCAACGTTTATCTTCCCAACGACATAAAAAAAGTCAACACATGCTTTCTCTCAGGTTATATACAAACAAGGAAACGATTTTATACACACACAAAAAAAAAGTATTTTTAAAAATAATCGATGGGGAAACAAACTTACTTTCCATGGCATACTCAACAACTATTATTACTGCACTCACTAAATATATGCTAGAAAAACCTGACACTTTCCACCGGAAATTAAAAATTGGAAATTGTCACAGTGTTTTTATTAACGTTGTGTCCTCGCTCTGTATTTTTTTTTATCATTGCTAAAATACTCGCATAGTTTGAACTACTAAACAAAATGTTAATTAGGTCAACCTAATCCCAGTTACGTGTCAAAGGTCACTGTAATCGTAAACCGTAATAACTTAATCTTCTCTTTCTTTTTATAATGTCGCGTGTATTTTTGCAATTTGCTTATAATTTCCTAACCACGTTGTATATTAAACTTTCAACAAACACGTTTTCACCTGATAATTTAAACTAATCACGCAACTCCCGTTAACATCAGTTTGATTGGTATATTAAAAAAAAAATACTGTTTTTTATTTGTATTATATACAATAGTGTGTGTATATATACATACATATATAGTGTATATAATGGTTGTTTTATTATGTAGGAAGCTGTGTATTTACCAGTCAACATCTACATTCAAGATATCAACGACCACACACCTCAATTCCAAAACGCTCCTTACTTCGTAGAAGTGGATGAGGTAATTTAAACAGTTGAAAAAAAAATTAAAATAATTATATAACAATAATATAATAATGATAAAATATAAAAAGTGATCTATGATTCACGGATATCCAAAAAAAAAATTACCTTTATATTTTTGAGAAACTAAAAAATATAGTTTTGTAAAATATTTGGATCACCCTGTGTAATAGATCAATATCTCATTTACACAGAAAAGAAATAAAAAAAGCAAAATAAAAAGAAATTTTAAAAGTATTGCATTCGAGTAGTCCTGTATGATAAAAATGTATAAAACATACAGGGTGATCCAAAACTTATTTAGTCAAAGTGAGTTCACATGAAAAACATAACGTAACACAAAAACTTGATGTGTGGTGTTTAATTTACCTGTTGCAAGTTCTAGATAAACAGGGTGTCTGCCTGTTGTTAAAGTTATAGATAAACAGGATGATCCAAAATGTATACGTATAAAAATATTAAGCTAAACCGTGTCAATTTTAACTATAAGACTACATTTGGATCCTGTTACATAGTGAAGATACAGTATACCTCAAAATACAAAATAATCACAATTTTTATTATTAAATATATATATAAGGAGTCAGCCAAAAAGCACATAACAGTGAATCAGGTATACAGGGTGTCGCAAAAATGTATTCACAAACTTATTAGTCAGCTATTAAAGTGTGAATACATTTTTTGCGATACCCGGTATATTATTGTATAAGTGAATCTCCACAATCTAAGTCACATTGTATGTATAATAAAATATGGAAACAAAGTTTTGAATCATCCTGTACATTTTATATGTACCGTACACCCATATTATATCAAATTATAATATCAACACAATTTTCAGCTTACACCAGTAGGTTTGACCATATTTCGTGGCATCCAAGCCAAAGATGGCGACAAACCGAACACCGCCAATTCGGAAGTTTCCTTTTCCATCATTGTAAGACTTACATTTTTATAGTCTTTCTGGTAACAACTTCAAAACTGTACAATAAGTGATGTAATATCATGTTACACATTATCCAGGGAGGTAACACTGGCGATACGTTCTTACTTTCTGATCCAATGGAAGGTAACGTTGTGGTTGCCAAACCACTTGATTATGATCATGGACCACGTGAATATAAACTCGAAATCCAAGTCCAGGTAATAAAACCCGTTATTTATATTTAAAACTGCAATAACTTACATGATACAGTATATCACGCACCACTTTTGTACATATAATATCACAATATTCTCAACGTGAAGTGTACAATAACGTATGAAATATTACTGGATCAATATTTCTTCGTCACAAATAACGTATGCATTATATACCAGTCAGTCGTTTCTTCTACTAATAAGAAATATTTGCATACGTATTGCATTAAATAAACAGAAATCGAGGTTCAATATATTGTATATTAAGATGGTTTTTATAAATGGAAGAGGGGGGGGGGGAGAGAAGGAAAGTTTTATACTGGGTCGAGACACCAACCTATCTTGTTCCAATACTTAAAAAAGTACTGTTCTTAAAGTTTGGTAAATTTCAGATAAAATTTAGAGGTCGCTACCCGAGTTGGAAACATTGGTTCGACACATAGGAAAAAGAAAAAGAAAAGTTTTGTTTTGAGTTTATCTCGTTCCAATATTCAAAAAAGTAATATTCCCAAAATATGGCCCATTTTAGATGACATTTAGATGCCATTACTTCCATAGTTTGAAGGATTGGTTTGAAACACTGGTAGCATTAACACACGATTTTTAAGATGTTGGTAGAGACCCCTAAATATTGTTCAAAACTGACCTAATTTTACCAAAATTACTTTTATCCATAATGGAAAAAATTCAGAACGTGTCGTCTCCATTTTGTTTTCAAAACTTAAAAATAAAGATCTACTGTACTGTATATAAGAAATATATGTACACATCCATATGAGGATGTATTGTATATACATGTACATTGCAAGTTATTGTATTAATGAGTTTTCTATTTATTTGCAAAGGATCACGGAGCTCCAGTCAGTCACAGTTCCATTACTACATTAACAGTTAAAGTGAGAGATTCGGATGATCAGAATCCAGCGTTTAATAGCGAACTTTATACGGTTAAAGTCAACGAAAAATTCCAGCTAACAGTGAGAATTTTATTCTATTATTGAAATCAATTACAAAAAATATCTACGATTTTGTTATATAAAAAAATTGATTTTAATATTATATTCATTACAGGGACAACCAATCAGAGAGAAATTGCCAATCGAACCTCCAATTCATGCCGAAGATTTAGACAAAGCCATCAACGCTACTTTACGTTACACTATTCTTGCAGGTAATCTAACCAGCGTCAACTTTCATGCACTTCACACACAAAATGCAATTTAACAATGCTTTTACTAGTTAAATGTTTCAAAATACTCTTTTACCAGGAAACGAAGGCGGTTTCTTTTCTATGGATTCCAAAGACGGTTCGCTCTACTTACTTAAAGAAATCGACCGCGAGCAATTAGTGGAAAGCGTATTCACGCTTCAAATTCAGGTAATGACAAAAAAAATTCCTTATTCTTTAAGCCTCAATTTATGCGAAGTTCTGTGAAACGATATAGCTAACGTAACGTATATTACACAATATGTTTACAGGCAGCGCAAGAAGACAATCCTATTCGTCTGGCTAAGGCTAGAGTGGAAGTTCATGTTATCGACTTGAACGACAATCTTCCCATCTTTGAAGCAGATCTGTACAACATCAGCATTATGGAGAACCTCCCTAAAGGTTTCAGTGTAGCTCAAGTGCGAGCTATTGACGAAGATTTGGTAAGCCAATAACCGTTCTTTTCTTCGCGATTTACCAATATCAACAAACGTTCTCCAGCTAAACACAAACTACATACTATCTTAAGGACATTCCAAAAATACCATAGCCTCTTATAATTAGGTTCCGTCGTACAATCTATACAATGCGATATTATTTCTTGGTATGTGTTTGAATCATAGATTAAAACAATCCAGTTTGTGAACACGGTAGAACAATATTGTTGATAATGAAGTTGACAATATTAAGTTACAATAAAAAACAACAACAACCTGGTAAAATATTAATGTGATATAAAACGTCACCACCAAATGTTGTCAAACGTCGCACATTCAAAGTGTATAAATCGATAATGACTTTTTTTTTGCCGTTTTATTCCTTTTTCCTTTTTACAAAACAGGGAGAAAATTCCCATTTCCAGTTTCAACTCCAGGATGAATCTGGAGCATTTCAGATCGATGATACAACGGGTTGGATCACTGTCAAAAACCAGAGTCGTTTGGACAGGGAAAAGCAAAGTGTGTTCGCATTCAAGGTGACATCATTAAAACACTTTTCATTTCATAAACGTTTGCATTTTTTTGACAATCACTTAAATTTCGGTTACGCCCACATTAAAATGAATAAAACAAAACAAAAAAACAAAACAATAAACAAAACAAGACATAAAAACAGTTTTGTTTTTTGGACGCTAGGTGGTGCTATCATAAAATGTCACCTCGCGAGAAAATTTTGAACTTAATTCAATTCTTTTTTCTGAGAAACGAAAAATATGTTAAAATTAGTGTAAATAAATATACGTATTTGCCCAATAACTGAATGAAGTTTATTTTTTATTTAGGTTTTAGCTGTTGAGAAAGCGCCTAATGTGTTTGGAAACTTGGATCCAAGTTCAACTTCAGTCGAAGTCCATTTAATCGACACCAATGACAACAGTCCTCAATTCTTGCCGTCTAGTGTCTATAAATTTAATATCACAGAAATTGCTGCACCTGGAACTATTGTCGGAACGGTAACGCGAGCTTAAATCTAATTTATTTTAACACAAACCGTGTAATGTTCTTTATAAAAATAGAGCTTCTTTCCAATCCCAACTTTGTAGGTAAAAGCAACAGATGTCGATCAAGGCGAAAACGGACGCGTGTTTTATTATCAGAAGCAAGATGAATCTTTGAGTCCTCTACCTTTCGATGTTCACAGAGAAAACGGTTCCATTTACGTTGTGGAATCACCATCAAAAAGTTCGACACGAGCTGAAACGTATACGATGTTTGTTGTAGCAGCTGACAAACCCAATGATCCCACAGAAAGGAGGTAAAAAAAAAGAACACCCATTATAATTTAAGAAAAATTCTTAAAAACTTATGTCTAATTGGTAAATTCAACTTGTAGAACATCGCTGGCTGTTGTTTACATCGGCACTGATGACGTCAACAACAACCCACCCACGTTCTTAGGAATGCCTTTGAAAACGTTCGTGGGCGAGAATCTTCCACCAGGGACTGTTGTCACAACCTTGATGGCCAAAGATCCTGACTCCATGTCCAAGCTCGAATTCCATTTGGATAACCAAAACGGTTCAGTGCCCTTCACCCTTGACCCTAAAACGTAAGCTATGTCATTCACCTCTTTCCTAAGTTAAATTAAAAGACCACTTTCATGCTATATTAAAGTTTGATGATGGTGACAAAACAAAGATGTGCCTATATTTTTTTATTCTTAGGGGAATCTTGTCATCAACGATGCCCTTAGATTTCGAAACAAGACCATTATACACGTTTCCTGTGGAAGTGACTGACGGTGACTTTGTAAGTACTGTATACTGCAAATTCTTTGTTGAAAATGGTTTTTAGACATTGCAGAAACGAACATATTTAAAAAATTTAAGACATTTTCAAGTTATTTTAAGTAATGAATGAAATCACAAATTAAATAAAATCTTTTCTTTGCATCTTTTTAAAATAAAAGAAAACTCTGTTTATAGTAGTTTGGAATTGGAAATAATTTGGAATTTTTTCTGAATTTCCAATTTTAATTTTATATCCATGCTTAACTAGTATATTAATAACGATGCTCCATTTGGTTTGTTGAGTACGTTGGGAACATTATCGACAACCAATGGCGTCACTAAGGGGGTGCAGACTGTAGTTGATGACACCATTAGAGGGTAGACACCAAAATGATTTTATAAAATGTTTGTTTCTGCAGAACTTTATTATTTTTTATAGAAATGTCCCTGTAGTTAATTATAATATAACCACAAAATTGTTTTTGTAATCGCAGTTTAAATTTAGCCTACTGCATACCTAAAATTGTATGCTGTAATTATTCGCATTAGTATTTGCCAGTTAGCTGGGTAATTGAACCACGTGATAAATTTAAGTAAACTCTATATCGCTCAGTAACCTGTTTAACATTATAGCAGAAATATCTGGTGTCACCAAAGGGATGTTAAAAACGTTGAATCTTCTAACATTAGTGCATGACGCTTCGAATAACGTTTTTATAGCTGCTAACCAAGGGTTGACACCATGAATTACCGCACTGAGTGACACCAACCCCAGTGACGTCATTGTGATAACTTCGATATACAGTATTAAGACTATTACAACTGCACTGAATTTCTACGATCATTTTTTGACATTACAAGTATATACAACTAGTCCATTGTGCGAAATAGTTTTTTTGTAATCTTACCTAGATAATGTCACTATACAGTATAGTATTACTCGTTATATGGTGTGAAAGGTACTATTGTCAACAAATTTTGCGTTTTCTTTACGCTTTAAATATAACAACAATAACATCACTCTGGTTTAATAATTGAAGGAAGAGTGTAAAAGGGTGTTAAGTAACATTCTTACAATTTCAGAGAAAACGCGTTTAAAAATCTGAACTTGCATCGCTGTCTGTGGGCTACTTCATACTTCTTGCACTGATATCTTTGCATGTATTGTTGTTTTGCTCAAAATTACGCTTTAGGGAGGTGAAATTGCACCTAATACTTTTGAAAATGCTTCTAGATAATTTTCAATAAAAATGTTACTTAACACCCTTTTACACCAGGCCCTTCGATTCACTTCAATAATACGTAGTTTCCAAGAACCTTTTTTGTTGCAACGTTGCAATCTCTCTCGGACCATGTACACATTTCCGTAATGTGCGTTGAAACCAATGGTTCATGGTTAAAATGTTTTTAAAAAATGCGAACATTGAAAACTACTAATTTGTTAATACGACTAACAAAATTCTAATTAACACTAATATAACTATATATATATTTGTGTCTAGATTGTATCAGCACCATTAACCGTAAACGTTATTGACGTCAACGACCACGTGCCAGTTTTTAGTGAACCCAGCTACAACTTCAGTGTTATCGAAGAAGAAGAACCAGGACTCATTATCGGATTAGTTAAGGTAGGATACTTTAACATTTCGTAAGAAATATATTTGCATACATAGTTAAAAACTGAGCCCAGTGTTGGGCAAACGATTCCTCAAAACTTCAAAGCATTTAACCCAGCCATTCCGAGAAATTAGAGTTTCAATTTAATTAAAATTCGCAACCAGTTGTCCGTGATAAAAGCAAATTTCGGACACAACTGTAAGAAACAAAAAGAGAAAACTCGAGACGTCCAAACTGGGATAGGTAATGTGATTAAGATCTCTTAAGCGCGTTTATGTCAACTTTTGCAGGCGTTTGACTCGGAACAAGGGAAAAACGGAGAAATTCATTACACGCTGCAAGATTCATCGTAAGTTGTTTTCTTTCTTTTTATTTAAATTTTTCTTTTGCCTTTAGTAAACCTTAAAGAGTACCCTACCATAAACTCTTGGCCGAGCTTTAATCTGAGCGAGTGATTTTAGTGGATGATTTACGACGACCACTTTCATTAATACATTCCCTCAAGAAAGCCTTAAAATTACATTGCGAATTAGAAATCAGCCCTTTAACCATATAAAACAAAATAACTGCTTTAGTTTATTTTATTTTTTTTACATTCTTTCCTAAACACCGCCCTTTAACAGTATTTGTCAAATATTTTGAAAATTTGGTCATAAGACTGTTGGTGATAGAACTATTGGTTTTGGACTATTGGTCATAGGGACTATTGATAATAAGGACTTTTGATCATAAAACTATTGGTCATATGTAAGCCTATTGCTCCTTAAAAAGGACTTTTAATATAAAACAATATGGTTTTAATTATTTTTTATTAATAATAACAAAATTGATGTTTGAGGGATGTTTTAATTATAAATGACTTTTTTTTAGCTAAAAAAGTAAATTTATTTTTTGTTGTTTGTTTGTTATTTATAAAAAACATGAAAATTTAGCTGTTTTTTTTTTTATAAAATTGAGCCATAATTATTTTAAGTTTAAGATATTTATTTTATAGAAACATATAAAACGGTGTAATGTTTTTATAAAATTAAACCATAATTATTATAAGTTTTCATAAAAACAGCTAAGTTTGATAAGTTTTTATAAAATAAATGGCAAACAATAACGAAAAAGAAATGTCTTTATTCAAAAAATAAGTTTCTAAAATTTATTATTAATTAATTCATCCATCGAACATTGATTATTATATCAATTTTAGATTCATCTCTTTCACATTAGTCATAAAAATGCTTTCAATTGCAAAAATCGAGCCATAATTATTTATCAGAGATGATAAGTGAAATAACTAATAGTTATTCAAAACTAATTAAACCATAGTTGTTTTTTTTTACCAGTACTGTACTCTAATTATACTTTCGTATTGAAAGTTTTGTAGTTCCTTTCTACGAACAATATTTATGACCAATAGTCCTATAACCAAAAGTCCTTATGATCAATAGTCTCTATGTCCAATAATCCCTATGACCAAAAGTCTGCGACCAATAGTCTTATGACCAATAGTCCCCAAACCATCTACAGTATATCCATAGACACTAGTTTAGATTAAAGACATTCCTAACCCCTAGCGCAACTTTTTTGTTAACGGCAAAGTACCATTCTATTCTTAGATTAGTCAGTGCTTACACAACAACTCTGACTAGCTATAACTATAATTCACTAACACGTATATTCAACCCCATTTTCATTTTTTTGAAGTGTCGGCCTTCTTTAAGTAGTTTTAAATTAGAGCTCGTGCAAAAAAAAAATGCATGAAGTAGCGAAGAAAAAAAAAATCAAGTATAATTTATCAAAGTTATCGCTAAAATTCAGACACAACGTTAAAATGAACTGAACCGAAAACCAACCAACATTTTAAGCACTTGTTCAATATTTAGCATTAGAAAAGGTCATGCAAATAATAATAAAAAACTCAAGCTGTTTTAAAATTATCATAGAGAACCCAAGGCATTCGGAATCACGGAAAATGGAACCCTATTCACAGTTCGACCAATTGACAGAGAAAAGGAACCTCGTTTCACGTTGACTGTCGTAGCTAGTGATTTGGGAGTTCCACCACTGACTGCACAAGTCAAAATCTACGTAGATGTTGAAGACATAAACGACAATCCACCATTGTTCCCAGTGCATCAACTAGTACGTTCTGTTCCTGAAGAAATGCCTCCACCAATTAGCATCATCACTGTCTCTGTAAGTCGAAACTTTTGTTGCAATACTAGAATTGACCAAGAAATGAAACCAAAAAAAACAAACAAAACTGGACTAACTAACGTTATGTCACATGGTTGGACATTTCCTAGGCGAAAGACGCAGACTTGGCTGAAAATGCCAAAATCCTCTATTACATCACCTGGGGCAATGCTGATGGTTTCTTCCACATCAACGAGACTTCGGGTGAACTTATCGCTCAGGAAACCTTAGACTACGAGTACAGTCCCCGTCACGTGCTTAACATCACGGCAGTGGACCGAGAAGATTACGAAGGAGGTCCCATTCGCAATATCGATCTGGCCCCATCCACAGTTCAAATCATCATCAATGTTGAAGTGAGTCTAAGTTTTTTTAGTTAAAAATAATAGACCTCTTATGTCCTTGCAAGTGGTAAATGCAATATCGCGTGTTGGGTTTTGTCGCTTCGTTTTTTCGATAAAAAGGTGACTGACTCCTGAATAACACACGTACTCATGTTCTGAAAGATTTTACGTCGGATACCGAAAAGTAAACAAAGCGGTGTCATCAACATGAAAGTTGAGGTTGTTCTCATAAGATGGCTGGTTATAGTAACGCCTTCTTTTGACAACGACTACAAACTACGTGTATTTTTTGTTCTTGTTTAGATCTATTATCTGATATTTTATTTTCATAGTATTGAAAACAACAATAATAATGAACTATAGATAAATAATAGTTTAAAATTTTTTTTTTTATGCATGTCTGACTGAATGTGCGCGCAAGACGCTAAAGCAGACGCAGGAATTTTGACCATATATGGGAACTAATTTAGGCACGATTCGGGGAAGGTTATAAGCTAATGTCAATATTACACTTTTAATTGAATAAAGCAACAAACACATCCATTTTGTATGTTTCCTAAATTCGCGAATTCATTCGTGAGTTCATATTATGCAACTGGCGTTTTTAAGCTAATGAGTTGTTAGGAATTACTTAATTAATAGTTGTTAGGTGGTGTATTTATATGTTATTAATTATGATTAAGAAAAATTGTAGCTTAACAAGAGGATAAGATGAACTTGCCAATGTGCTTAAATCAATGCATCGCAAATCTAAAGAGACTTTACAATTATCTTTTAGCGAATAAGATAACTTGAAATTTTCATTCGCAAATTTTGAGGGTTCACTGTATGAAGCACGGGGTTTAAGATAATTAGTGAAAATTGTATTTTACAAACTCAAACAAAAAACTTGCTTCTAGCAACTTTGTAAAGTTTCAATCTTCGTTCACCAAGCCATATAATTTGCATTCCTGATTCTACAGAGCAATTCAAAATAACTATTCCTAACTTCCAGTGATAATAAAAGGCGTGTAATGAAACGTCTTTTAATAATAAACTATAATCCGGAAATACTTCCGTACGCGAGATGCAAAAAAATTAGGAAATTTTTTGACGTTTTTATAGTACTTTGCTCCGAGAGCATATGGTATCTTTATTTCCGTAATTTAATCCGGACTATAGTTTGTTATTGAAAGATGTTTCATTACTTGCCCTCTAACACCTCTGTAAATTAGGATTACTTAGTCTGAATCACCTTGTAGATGCAGTACCGATTCACTACATAAAAATGATTCACTTGATATGAAATTACGTGGGAATCAGTGGGAAATTCTTAAATTCAACAAGCTACAGTTGGTATAAATTATCAATCTATTACTATCGCATTCCATTTTTTCGAAGTGGTGAAAACGACCATCTAACAGCTGTTCACACTTACTAAAGAAAAACGGGTCTTAAAACAATAGAAGTGCATGTTTATTGCGTCAATTTATTTCCGTTTCTTATCACATTTGGGGAGAACGGATGGATCATTTGGATATGTTTTGTAGCCCACTAACATGAATGTGGGCCAAGGTAAAAACAATTTCTAACCGTTCTTCTTCATTGGAACTCATCCAGCAACCCTTTAGACTACGCTTGTTGGTCACAAGCGAAAACTGAAAGCCGATGGTGATAAGACAAGAGCCCGTTAAAACAGCCATTAAGGGCTCCGCAGACGACCATTAGTTTCTTTCATCTTGCCCTCCTCCATCTTATTTTTTGTTCTATCCTCCTTTTTTTTTCTTTAATTTTTTTTTGCACCCCCCTTGTTTGCAAGTTTTCCTCTTTCAAACAGTTATTACTTATCACTTTCGTAGTCGTGGTCGGCAGACAATAAATTTTTTAACATTATTATATTAGAAAGAACAAGTTGAAGGTTATTAATAATAAAAAAAAAGGAAGAAAAAATGGTTGTCATTGGCCGAGACCTAGAAAATAAAGTGATGACTTTGGCAAAGTGTCACCAAAACTAGTCTAGTGCCCATTTATGTAAATAAAAAGTCCCTGGTCTTGTTATTGATGTATATACGTTGAGACATAATACGACGTATTTTTAGAATAAAATAAAAATAAATAACTAGTAGTTCTGTGAACAGCAGACCTCACTCTAAACCTAAACCTAAACCTGGGATCGTGTTCAGAACGAGACAGCATGAACGAACGTGAACGAGAACGTGAACGTGAACGAGAACGTGAACGAGACAGCATGGGGAGAAACACAGTCGCGCGTGTCCCATTGCTACTCGGTGCGTTTACACCGATTGTTGTAAATTTTTAATTTTTAAT
>JAQIWH010005870.1:0-13821 GCA_034695005.1 Cryptops parisi | reverse complement strand
TAAAAAACCGACTCCATAATTTGGCTTCAATTTATGCTCCACTCGGACGCCACATTTGCAACGATGACTGCTTTTATGAAGCGGAACTAATTGCTACAACTGTATGCAAGAAGGGATTTTTGCTCCACCGTTTCGCAATAACATAGACGCCAAGATGAAACCGATACGACATTGTTAACTGTGAACTGTCACTGGGAGTTGATTGAACGGTGAAAGCAACCAAAACCATGGCTTTAAATTGGTCAATCGTTAACCGTACCGTTGACACGCAATAAGAACATTAAAAACAACAACAACAAAACACACCACTCTTAAATAGCGATAGAGAGTGAAGGAAAAAAAAACAAACCAGCAACATTTTATATGTCCATGCCAACTAGTTAGGATTAAGCAAAATAGAAATTACTTTAGTTGAATGTATTTACGTACATTGCAACACATTAACTTCCAGCCATGTTGACCTACTAACTGGTAAAACAAAAATACCACTCGTTTAATTATGTTCATCTTGAATCGATTTAATGGTTGCGTACAATTTTAATATTTTTTGCTCATAAGATGCTTGAAAACTAAAATTTTGATTTTCACATAAGTGTCAATGAAAATGTTTTTTTTGCTAATTTCAAATTTGAAACATGAGCCAAGCATGATTTTCATGTAGTTTTAAATAGCTCAAAAAAATTGAACAACCCAAAATATGCAAGGTGTACAATATTGAATTTTTCATGATGGATTAACCATATACCTACTGTATATGAAGGACCTGATGCAAAAGGATGTTAAGTAACATTTCTGTCAAAAATGACTTAGAAGCATTTTCGAATGCGTGAAGTGAATTCTACATTTTCAACAAGTAAATTTTGAGAAAGCAACAATATATGCAAAGAAAAATATCTTTGCAATTTTTTTCAAAACTGTAAAAATGTTATTTACACTCGTTTTACACCAGGTTTTTCATTACATATGGTCGATCCAACTAACAACGCAGCACGTATTTTATTTTATATAGTATACTGTATTAACTACCGGTATTGATAATGATAATAAAAACATTAGAAAACTACAGTCACTGTATAAATATAGGGTGTCTATAAATCACTTTTTAAATTTAGTTTCTTAATAACACAAATAAATAAATTAAAACGGTTTTCCACATTATGTTCACCATTCGTGAAAGTTGTTTTTTCACGCGTGTTAGTACTTGTGTATGTGGCGTGTTTGTCGTAGAAACGTGTAATTATTAAAAATGGCAACTCTTTGAAAGAAAACTCAATGCGTTGCGTGGTGTATCGAGTCAAATTCAAACACAGAAATTTTAGAAAATATCTACGATGCCCACCATGTATACATACTATATATGCGTACATGATACTTGTCACAACACTTGTCAACTTGTATATGTGTGCTTAATATGAGCCTACTACTCAACACATACATTTAACTACCTCATGAAAAGTAATCCTTTTTAATAGTTATACGTTTCTACGATACGCACGCCACCGACATGTACAAACAAGCTTAGGGAAACAACTTTCACATATGGTGAACATAATGTGAAAAAGTATTTCATTCTACCTATTTTTGTTTTTGAGTTATTAGGAAACGAAATGGAAAAGGTGATTTATAGACATCCCGTATAATAACTATTAGATAACAATAATATAAAAATTATAAATAATATACTAAGATATTACTATTCATAAAAATAATATACTGACAAATAATTACTATTAAATAATATATTGTTATATTATTTATAACAGGTTAAAATGTAACCTATTTTCACTTACTTACGTTTAAAATTGTATAAATAATAAATCGAATTCTGTTTGTTTGGCTAGCACAATATGTTTTTTTGCCCTAATACAAGTGTTTTTGCAATAATTTCATACAATGGTTAAAATTTATTGGGAAACAGCATTTTTCTCAACCTTTATCTTTAGTGCTCTTTTAACGTTTCACAGGTGGATGGAAGCAAATCGAACCCAACAACAAAAATCTTACTTTCGTAAACAAAAAAACAGCTTAACGGAGTGCAACCTAAGAAGCCAAAAAAAAAAAATCCTGCAAAGTGCACTTTTCTCTTCGCAAAGTGCACCTTTTCAACCTCCCCCTACTCCTCGGAGGCAATATAATGCCCAAGTTCATTTACTTTTTTCTTGGGAAAGGGTCATCATCACTCATCAACCTCCTATCTTCTAACGTCAAACCCGTCACACAAACCCACCCACACACGCTGCATTTTACCCCCCAACTTTTAAGAGTTGTTATCTCCCCTTGCATTTTTGGAGGGTGTTGCGCGAGTTATCAAAGTCTCAATTTTTGTCTCCCTCTCCTCGCTATTCTCAACCTCCCCTTCGCCTTATGTTATATATATTTCTCCCCCAGGTGCTGTCAAGCCTTTCAACTTCTCCATTGACACTGCTACATTTCTTCTTTTTTTTTCGTTCGCTCGAGCACAAACCCAAAAGAGAGAGAAATTGAAAAGAAATGGCGCCCAGGGAATGTGACTAAAGAAAGCTTCACTACACTCCCCCCCCTATCCCCCACCTCCCCGTTGCTCGTTCCCCCTCTCTCTCTCTACCACGAGAGACTGTTGATAAATTTTTCCATCTTTCCAGCTGCTGTTGCGATTGGATGACGTCATCGTTCGCTATATCTACCCCCTCCCCCCTTCTTCAAAAATCTCTTTGCCTACTTTTTTTTTCTCTGAAGCCTGCCAGAGCCCAGAGGAACAATCGGTCGTAGCGAAATGGCGTCATTTTCGCGGGACTTGTCAAAAGGTCTCTAACCCCCCCACCTTCTACTACACTGTCCATTTCCTGGAAATTTATCACGTGACCATGAGCAACTACTCCCCCATCATCCTCTTTCGAAGTGCCCAGAAGCGAGCGGGATGATGGCGCCTAATTCATTCCCTATTTTTAACATCTTTTTACCCCGCCTCCAGGAAATCGCTTGTTGACAAGAGCGTTACTCGTACTACTTCACTGCACGACATTAATGTAGCGAGGAAAGCAAGAAAAAACTCTTTCGGGAAAAACTTGTTTTTTTTCTCCTTGTTTTGTTTTTTTTTCAACAACCGAGCATCATCAAAAATATATAAATAAAATGAAAAAAGTTCTCAAATTGAAACTCGTCCACTAGAGTGGTTATTTTGGAAAAAAAGTAAAAAAAGTTGTTTCTAGTTTCGAGTTAAAATGAAACACGACTACCGTACAAAACAAAATTCAACTGTAAAATTTCAAATAAACGTATCAATCTGTAACAACACGTTTCAATTAAAAACCTTGTAACGAAATAATTTATGCATTATACAAGGTGAGGCACATGTTCAAAACTTTATCTAATTCGCTTTATTTTCGTGTATACAGTACAGCAAAATTCGCGGAAGTGGTTTTGTAAGATGATCATGAGATATAAATTTTAAGTATAAAAATCAATTTAAGCTGGTAATATACCTATAATAGATTATATATTAAGAATGTATATATAAACATTATAATGCATGCTAACACTACAGAAAGCCGTCGATATATGCGAGTTAAAATTTTGATTATAATGCAACAAAATAAAAATTCGACATTATGCTATTTGGGGGAGGGGATAACGCACACGTAATTAAAAGAAATGTTCACAATTTACAGGAATTTGTTCGCAATTGATGCAATTTCGATTTATTCGAAGTGTGCATTTTTCAGACAGCAACTCTCGCATAAATTAAGAGTCAGCAAGTATTTGAAAACAACAGACGTACACATTTTTGAAAACTAATTATAAGTATTTTAACTAAATAATAAAAAGTAGTATTTTACACTGTATGATATTTTAATAGTGTTAAAACACATGGTAACTATTTATTTGGAAACGCAATAACCAACGAAACGAGATAACCTCCTAGCGAACATGGCGCTATTAAACGCATACTATGTTTAAGAGAAACATTTACAAAACTTCGACGATGACAAGACCATGAAAGGTAAACAGAACTGATATAAAAAAAAAGACAAGTTTGGGTCGTTTTGACGAAGAAGCGGCCTTTAACGGTTGTCATTAAGGTTCATCTCAAGTCGCAAAATGCATCGTCATAACCCGAAAACTTGGTTGGATCGGTTGAAAATTTACAGCCACTTAACACTCGACTTTGCAATACAACTTTTTTTTCCGGTCGTCCATTTTTATCTTCAAATTCAGAAGTTGGTGCGAAAATTTCGCGCCGACATGAACAGGGCGGGAAGAAAAGGAAAATGACGAGCACACGCCCATGCACATCGTGCGACGACATAAACGAACGAAACCGAGTGGGGAGGAATAAATTGTAAAATAGGGGGAGGGGGACAAAATGGGGAATATAGTATAGAGGAGTGTTGGCATTTCCAAAGCACCGAGCAGCAAATAACCCTTAAGATTGATGTTGTGATACCGAGAAAAATCGAACGTTTTCGCAGTTCCAATTTTTTTCTTCGATAAATGACACTCTCACTACCCATCCCTCAAAACATACTGTCTTTTTGCCCCCATCTTTGCTAAAATGAGAGATATTAAAAAACAGTGATGAATAATAAGTTGATATGTTTATTAGACGAAAAACTTCTGCCGAAAAATAAATAAATATTATCGTAGTGAAATATCAAACACCAATAAATCTCACACAGGCTGTTTTTCTCAATGTTAACTATCCCGACCGTAACAAATGCAAAAATTAATTGGTTTTGATATATCAATAATTCATTTGTCATAGTTTACGCCCCTTAAACACCATATACCTCTTGCCATAATTCACTGCAAATGTCTATACAAGTTATACCAGAGATCAAGCATAAGATAAAAATTACTAACATTATAACATGCTGTTAGTCAGAAATAACCATTTCCTACCTTACTAACATTGTATTCATATCATAGCATAAGACGCCAGCAAACACGTGACACTTACCTGAAAAAAAAAACAATATACAATTATTTGCAGTAATATACATATAGGTTTAATTTAAACAGAAAATCCTGTAAGTTTACAAATTGTACAAATTTGAAAATTGTACAAATATTTTTAAACTACACATATTTGATACAATTTGAAATTGTACAAATTTTACAAATAGTGAAAATTCGCGTAAATTGTGCAATTATTAAATTGGCTCCTAATATTTTTTTACAAATGATTCAAACGTTTTTGATTGTAAAGTTTTACAGTTTTGTTGATAATTCCATAAACGTTTGTTTTTAGCAATAAATGATGCAATCATTTTTACACAGTTTAACGATTTTTACAAAACATTCGTACAAAATTCCACTTATTTAAAATTTTTTCACAACTGGTAATTAGATTTTTTCATAATTAAATTGTCTTAAATTGTAGGGGAAAACATCAACGATGATTTTACTTATGGTCTGTCCATAGGATTCCATGTTATACCGATTGGTTCATAATGCTGTGTAACTTCCTCTAATTGGTTCAACAATAAAATTCTTATTCTATCATAACGTAGTGGTTTCATTTTATTCAATTCAGAAACTCCAAAGAGTTAATTAGTTCACTTTGGAATAACACTATCCAGTTGTACAATTGGTACATAACTTCACTAAATTTACAATTTTTGCAAAATTTAACAGTTTTGCAAAATATACATCTTGTACAAAATTTAATCATAGACAAAAAGTTTCCGAAATAATGCTAATTTTATGGTTGTGCAAACCTTTTCTGTGCAAGTTTTAACTTAGCAAATAAAGTGGCTTTGCAAAAATCAGAAATGCTAAGCCACTTTATTTGCTCTTTTAAATTGCACAAAATTTGTTATACAGTAAGACTAAACAAATTACTTCACTTTGCTGCTTACACTATACATATAAGGTTCTAAACAAACCCTATACTACTAATTTGACTAAACATAAAAATAAAACCACAAGTGGCAAATCCTTTTAACAACCAACTTAATGATAGTGACATATAAAAATTGTAAATTTGTTTAAAAAATAAAAACAATAAAAAAAACAATATAAAACAAACAACTAAACAAAACAAACCAAAACACAACCATCTGCTAACACTGATTAATGGTGATTATTTATGCATTGGAAAAGAGTGTCGATGTGTTTTGTTGCGTGACGGAACGATCAAATACAAGGAGAGGGTGGTATAAAAAAACCCACTACTCTCGGTGGGTATTGATCATTAGTCAGATTGCCTTTAAAGCTTTTTCAACAAGAAGGGAGCCCCCTATGTGCTGGGATGAAAGTTAAAGAGATTGCACATTTTAGGCCTTTCCTTTTGAAGCAAGCCCAATGCACTCTTTGCGAAATTACAAAACCACTCCACCGCATCGTTCTATATGTTAAACGTGACATTTAACGAGAAAACACTAAATAAAACAAGCTCAACAAAACAAAACTCGTGTAATTTAAGTGCGAAGTTTGTTTTATCCAAATCAATGAATAAACATTTTAACTAATCACCTTGAAACCCTTTAACGAGACAGAATTTCGACAATACAAAAACATCATTTTTATTTTTATCATTAAATTTTCGATTGAAAAATTTTTATTGCAAATTAAATGAAAATTTACAATAAAAAATAGTTTTTAAAAATGAAATATTTGAAGTATATGAAGAATATGTAGAATACGAAGTATATGAAGAATATGTTTAGAGTCAAAAAATACATATGGTTAAGAAAGTAACTTTTTGGGCAGGTTTTCTCGGGGCACTCCCGTTTCCTCCTGCTTCATAAAATCCTGTTCCATGTTTATCATCCTCATCACATCGTCATTTCTGTATTTCTGATTTAAATAAAGTCTGAGGGCCAAATGACATAGCTGTAAAAGCCAGTCGGTGCCCTCGTTAAACCCCAAGTACCTACCTACCTACCTTTTGGGAAAATGTTTTCTTATGAAATATGTAGAATATTTAAGAAAAAACTTGAATAAAACAAACTTATAAAAATGAATATCGTAAAATAAAGTAGACAATGTTTTCTTTAATGTTGATTTTTCGCTTTTTTTGTTGTTGTCATAAAGTCACGAAAGTAATCATCGATTAAATGCAAAACAACAAAGAACAAAAGAAGAAAAAAGTGTATTGAATGTAAGCTAGAAATGTTTTCATACACACTCTTTTCTCATTGTAAGTATTAATATTATAGTATTCAATATTTTTTTTATGGATAACAAAAATGTAAAGAAAAGTTACATTAAATTCACCTTACAATAAAACACAACGCAAAATCTTTTTTTCGTCAAGTAAGGCTATTGTTAATGTTGCAAAAACTATCTTCACGCTTTATTTTGTGATTAAAGTTATAAATAAATTACATTACTACACAAACGTCGATAGATTTTTCAATTACCAAATTTGCACGGTTAATCGAAATTAAAGATACTATCAGTACTTAAATCTATCATTTGAAACACAAAATTGAGAATATCAATCCTGAGAATGTCAACACTACGCAATAACATGCAAAAACTACATTTCATCACAAGACAAGTGTTTTTTGGGTGTAGGTCGAAACACAATCAAAATACCGACAACATAATATTGACAGTTCAAAATACCGACAGTTCAAAATCCCGACTTTTTCAAAATACCGACAGTTCAAAATACCGACAGTTCAAAATACCGACAGTTCAAAATACCGACAAAACAAAAAACATATCCTAACCTACTTAACCTTCATAAATCTTCAGTTAATGGTGTTATTTGATTGTATCATCTCTTATGAAACGAGAATTTTTTAAAATAAAAATAAAATTAAAACCAAAACTAACTTTAAATTGTCGGTACTATAAACTGTCGGTATTTTGATTGTCAGTATTTTAAATTGTCGGTATTTTGAACTGTCAGTATTTCAAATGTCGGTATACCTAGTGGGTACAGTTTGTTTGTTTTTAAAAGACACAAACACAAATTATGTGACGAATGAATAAAAGAGAAAACGAAAGACGATAATGAAATCATTGAAGGGAAAAGTGATGAAAGGTTGTGGCATCTTTCCGATGAGGTGTTGAGCGAGAAGAAGAAGAAGAAAATAGACTTGAAAGAGAGGGGTTCACGTGAGCGAGGGAAAGGGGTTAAAGTATAAAAGGTCGTCTCGCGCGATTCGCTTCGCCTTTTACGATCGACGAGGATTTGGGAAATTGGACTGGAAAAGCCCGGAACTCATTGAGGGCATTACGTGGTGCCTGCTAAAATAATTGACGTCGAGAAAACAAATGGTCGATTGAAGCTTCCATAGGTAAAAAGGAGGAGGAGGCGGAGAAGGAAAAGGAAAAGATGATGCGCATGCGCACAACACATAAAGGTCAGTGGCGCGGTCACCGGAACCGGCTTCCTTTTCGCCAACTTCCGCTTTTTTCTTTCGCAAATCCTCGTATCGATTTCAATTCAACAGCTAAAAATAGTTGTTTCGTTAAAAAACCTTAAAAAAAAGATATGCAATCCCATCGTCGATATCCTGTTATTAAAGTTGATTGTTCCGTGTGGAAATAAGTTTGAGAATTAAGATAAGAGAACCGACTTTTTATGCGAGTTTATGCGCTTTGCGTTATTGGACGTGTGCGGTTTGATCTTATCAGAGAAATAAGTTATGGTGTTTGTTGGTTTTTTTTTTATATTTTAGGCATAACTACTGTACTAGCTACTGTATGATCATTGGGCAAAGCAAGAACAACAATAACGAAATAAAGAGAATTAATAGTGTCCATAAAAATAAAGAAAATTTGAACGCCGAGTAATTAATTAATTCGTTAAAAAAACAAAGATAATTCTTAAATACAGTATTGTATCGACAAAACATTATGTACACATTGGTATTATGATCACTTGGTATTCAACGATTTCCGAAGCATTTCCGAACTAATGTTTATGTGGAATGTTTGCTTTGTTTTCACGCGTAACATCTGGGGTTAAAATTTGACTACACTTTTTAAGAACACCCTGTATAGATAGGTAGATATTTGGGGTTTAACCTACCTACCTATACATGTATATGTGAATATACACACACATTATATAAGCAAGTTTAATTCCTTTTAACAAATTTTTGATTTACGCAAGAACTTTTACATATGCATTTATCGCATAAATTGAACCGTTTATGTTGTTTATAATTAATTTTATTTCGACATGAGAAATTAATTAATAAATCAAATGAAAAAGTTTTTATAATAAAAAACATTAAAAAAGTTTTTTAAAAAATTAATCATATAATTTTAATTACAGTCTGAAAGTTCTTTATAATACTTTGTAAATATTTAAAAACAATTCATTGAAACTGATTCTTATAAAACTGAAATAACGCATATGAACAGTGGCGAACTTAGAACCGACTTGGAGGGAATATCACCCTCCCCGTAATCCGCCAGTGCCTATGGATCACAACTTTTGACCCCAATTCAAACAATAGTTGTAGATAAACAATCCAAATATGATTATCTAATTCAATTGGATACTATTTGTTATTAAGCTTTAAATTATAGGCCTACTATAATTCTATAATACTATACAGTATAAGTTTAGAATGTATACAGTTGTTTTGCTGCATAGTATTTATCATATCATATATATAATAATTGCTACTGTCATGAAACTCAATATTTCTTATATAATATTCGTAAAATTCAAGACACTAACTTCACAAACATTATCAACGACTTGCAGTGATATCAATTATTAAAAATAAAATTATTCAAAAATGCTAATACGTGGTAGGCTTACATCTAGATAAAATAAATTAAACTAAATTTTCCAAAAACAATTATTTCCGATTCAAAGAATCGCGACAATGTCAATGGAGTCGCCAAACTGGACATTGCATTTTGTTCCTAATAGCGGGTAGATTCCGTTACATAAATGAAAGGGTTCGCGAAACGTCGGCGGTGATTTCAACCATCTGTTGTTGACCGCTGTCGAACACAACGCCAACACAGTGCGAAAACCGTGTTGACATTCTCGACAGCGGTTTCCAAATTCAACCCAGTTTGCAATGAGATGAAGTATAGGTGGGCGACTGTAAATCAACTTTGACATGGCAACGTTGCTGGGCAATTCTTCCACCAATGACTACTGTATACGTGTGTACAGATCCCTATTGGATACGCGTATACACCCATCACCCCCCTTCTCTTTAATACCCTCCCCCTCCGAACGGCTAGTCCGCGTCATATTGAAGGTAGTAAGCTACCGAGTGGAATGTGGAACGCGACTGAGCGAGATAATTCATCACCGAACGGTTTGACAATGGCGAATAATGACACGCGAGCTTCTTTCTTGCTTGTCGCATTAATGCCAGCTTTAGGTTTGCTTAATCCCAAACTCCTGTGGGAACCCTTCCCGAATGATGGAAACAGGAACTGGTCAACCGAGTCTCGCGGCCCAGGAAGCTTCAACAAACTTCCGGGATATTACTCCTACCGTTTCAAGTTTCGAATAGAGCTTAAAAATCCTAAATGGAACAAGTGGTTTAATTGCTGCTTTTCTCGAATATTCAGTTCCTATAAAACGTACACCTGAAACAAATGAACTGTTACCACAGTCACGTCATTATTTTTACATCAGTGAATTTATATCACCTCAGTTAAAATAGTACGGCTATTAGAAAGATCACAATGGCTTTTTGTTTACATACTGTATATAAGATACTCGCATCAATTTTGAAAAATATTTACTTATTTCATTAGAAGGTGATCCGTGCTGTATCGCGAAAAAACTTGCCCTATGATCTTCGGAAGAAGTTATTTGACTGCACCAAATTGAATTGTAAACATTATAATGAAATAATTAAGGATTATTTTATTGCTTTCATGTCATATTTGTTTTTATGTTTATTTTTATTTCATGTTTTTTGTCACGCTTTTATTTCTGTTTTATGTATAGTATATGTCACATTGTCATCTCGACGCAATAAAGCGATCAAATGTTTGTATTGCTGAAAAATTCTGATGATAAATTTTTGCGATTTATAAAATCGTGGAAACGAACTTCAGTATTGTTTAAAACACGATGAAGTAAATTTTCGCTGATGATAATTTTCGTGTGATATTCTTATTTGACTTTCTGTAAATTTTCGCTGGTGATGAATTTTTTTTAATACACAAATTTGGACGTTTTTATACAGGATAATGCAAAGGAAATATTTCTAATTTTTAGAGGTAATAGAGAGCATGTAATGACACATCTTTCATTAATAAATTATAGTCCGGAAATACTATAATTTCCGGACTATAATTTAGTCCGGAGTATATGGTGTTTACAAAAATGAAAACACCATATACTCTCAATCTGGAAATTTAATTTGCTGGTTTATCAACAGCGGGTATAATGATTTTACTATTGAAACAATGTATCACCAATATGTCATAAAATTTCGTAATTTCGTTGTATCTGGAAGTATTTCCCGAATATAATTTATCTAAAAGATGTTTCATTGCATGCCTTGTAATCACCTTTGAAAGTTATGCTGAATCACCCTGTATATTAATTTTCACATCTAAAAAACCAGCCAAAATTATCATATAAGAATCTATTTATAGAGCTGTAATATTGGTATGCACAATAAATAAATAGCAAATAATGAAATTTGTACGGTTTTCAAATTTAACCCCCCCCCCCCCAAATGGATAAATAAAACAAATAACACGCATAAACTTTATTGGTTATCTGATAATTATTTTCCTGATAACAAGAAACATTTTATGGGAGTGATAACACAAAATGAATGATAAAAAAAAGTTAATAGTTCATGTTTTCTATTGTATTTTATGACTTTTCTATTTTCCTATAAACTCTTTAAAGAACATAAAGAATTCTTTTCACTGAAACAATGCGGCTTATAAGTCGCAAATTTACAAAGTATTCGGAACTTTTTAGTTTTTCCCTACGATTTTTCCTATGGAAAGAAAATGGATCGTTCTTCGTCAGCTGATAATTTATCCGCACGCCAGGCACTGCGACCAAAGGTAATTACAGCGGCAAGCCCTTTTGTCTCTCACGACAAACACAACGACATCAAGAAGAGACACGACAACAGAGAGACTTTTCTCCATCTCGACACAATCGATCGATCAGTCAGTCAATACTAGTAGTAAGGTGAAAAAAAAAATAAACACACAAAACCCTACAGTGCAACAGCGTCTACAGCACTGATTCACAAACATCGGCTCACAAATCAACCTGGCTCATTCTCCATTTTTATTCTTAACTCAGTCCTTTCTACATAATTGATGGACCTGGTGTGAAAGGGTGTCAAATGACATTTTTTGTCAAAAATGACTAGGAAGCATCTTCGAATGTGTTAGGTGAAATAATTTTATCTTCCTAACGAATAATTATGAGCAAAACAGCAATTATGTGCAAAGATATTTATATATGCAAAGTGACCCGTAGACAGCAAAGCAAGTTCAGATCTTTTCTTGGTGATGTACAAAGTATCAAACAAGAAAAACTTGTACAGCAGTTAGTTGTTAAATTAGTCATTTGCATTGCACACGGAAATCGTCGATTTGTTTTCGAGTTGTTTTTTTTTTTTTGCGTTTAAAGACAGTTTCGTGTATTGACCTGCTACCTGTCGAGTGTCAGATTACTAGAGATGTCGGACTAGAGAGACTCTACTGTACGTAGGTTTGAAAGATCAAACATGTCCATAAACATTAATGTTTCTATTGAATTTTAAACCTTGTACCCTGAATATCATGGCTAAAAAGAAACAATAAGAATGTTTTGAACAACCTTCTTTACTGATCAGATACAAATCACAGCAAAAATCACAACGTTTCGCCACATTTACATAAAGGTTTCCTTATAACACAAAATAAAGGACACCAAAAGCTCTCCACATTTCTAGTCTAAAGATGTCTACTTTTACTTTCCGACACTTGACCTGCAACCAAACTCAACATTTTTCTATGCAACCAAAAATCTTTTTTGGGGGGGTATCACTAATCCAGCACACAAACTACAGCAACAACTAAAGATCACTAACAAAGGTTACTTTGTGGTCTTAACTCTCGACCTGATGATACCCGTCACAAATTTCTACATCACCTATTTGCTTGGTGCATCGGGAACATGTCGTTAGTAGCATTCTATTAGCTAATTATTAATTAAAATTCACGCCCAGTCTTTTTGATTTTGGCACGTTTCGTTCGAAGGGCGAAACATGGCTAGTGGAGGTCACTTTAATTTACAGGATCGGGGTCGAAAGGGTTGCGATGCGTTATACATACGCTTTGGAATTTTTACCGTTTTCACTCGCGTTACAGCCGCGTATTAATTTAGTGTTTTATCTCACGTGATGGTCGACTATTAAATAATGGGAAGCATTTAATTAACGAAGCGGCTTCTCCCATCGTCGTCTGCGATATATCGAGATCATTATCGTCGCTCGAAACATTCTTAACAAAAGAAAAAGAAATCGATCCACAAAAAATAAAAACGAACAATGAAAGCATTCTTCTACATTCGTAAAAGGTAATTAAACAACGTTGTGTGTGCGTATAAAAAAGTTTGTTTGGTTTCACATGACAAGCTGTCTAAGATGACAAAAGTGCTTAAAGTTCATTCCGAGTGAATCGGTAACAAGCTAAAATTGTTTTAAAATTGTATCAAAGAAACTTTTTAATTTTTAAAATGACTTTATTGAATTTTGTGTATCATAATTTGTGTGTCGTATTTTTTGAAAAAATTAATAACGTTGTTTTTTTTTTTACTTGTTTAAAGGCGATCATTGTTTATGACAACATGAGTAGACTTACATTCTCACTTATTGTTAGAAAGTAAACATAATGATGACATGAATTGATATGAAATTTGAAAAACAAAATTACTTA
>JAQIWH010005869.1:0-13822 GCA_034695005.1 Cryptops parisi | reverse complement strand
GGGTCAAGGGGTACTCCTGTTTTCTCCTGCTTCGTGGTGAAACCCTGTTTCATTACTTTCACCCTCATCACTGTTCCGGCATATTTTTTCATTTTAATAAAGTTCATGTGACGGCCAAATGACATACCTTCACGGAAGTCTTTGCAGTCCTTAAACCACAAATACCTACCTCTGTTCTCCCATCTCCACTACCAATCTACCCAAAGGTATGTATGGTACCATACATACCTTTGCAATCTACCCCACGAGCAGAAGAGACACTTGCTTTGCTTCCTACCACACCACCACCCGCAATGCCCACATACTACTGAACAAAGTTAATGGATATACTATATAAACCTATATAGTTTATCTAGTAAAAAGATATACTAGACACCTATCTAACCTATATACACTTTGACTACTGAAAAGATCCCCCCACCCATTTGCACCAACAGGCAACACAAATTACATTTTTACCACAATAAACAAGCGAAGCAAACAGTGATCGATTGAACACTTCACCTTCGAGCTGTAGCGCCATCGGTGACTCTTGGCCGGATAATTCACAAATAACTTTTTGTGATACTTGCAGTTTATTTTTTGTAAAACTTATAAAACTGAACATGTTTCGAAGAACAGTTTTTTTGTTATTTCAAATTACATTCCTGCTGACGATGAAGCCCAGTGCTTCAACACATGTTCAATTTTATAAGTTTTTTATTAAATAAATGGCAAGTATCACAAAGAGAAACATATTTTTCACAAAAAAAGTTATTGAATCATTAGTTTACCAATTTTACCACACAATAAACACCGTACAATACTTTTTTTACAAAAATGTGCGAACTGTAAACTTTTTTGAAAAAATTTGAAAGTCTAGGACACCCGGGATTCCCAGGCGGTCACCCATCCAAGTACTAATCGGGCCTAGTGTTGCTTAACTTCGGTGATCGGACGAGAACCGGTGCTTTCAACATAGTATGGTCCTAGACATTAACAAGCTTTTAGAATAAGCTATTTATACTTGAAGTTTGAGTATATTATATTGTATTCTATGTACAATATATTGATTGAAATACTGTATAATATGCAGGCACCGGAGAATTCCAGCCCGACAATAAGAACGAATGTATATCGATTCGATTTACACGGTAGACCTAGCTATGTTTTTAAATCATTAAAAGTAGCGCTGCGCATAGTTTCAATTATGACAGCGCAAAAACCGTTCAAACACAGTCGATAAGTTTTGCAATTCGCATAGACCCTATAAACATTATCGACTATTTTTGGACGTTTTTTTGCGGCAAAAGCGCTTAAAGCGTACAAAGTGAACGCAGCCATACAGTATTTTCCTGGATTTGGTAAAGCTGGACGCAGCGATAATTTGCAACAAATAAAAAAAGTAAACAAAACACCACGAGAAGACCTGCGCGAGGCGATTAAAATGTGCATTATTTGTAGTGAAAATATAAACCACGTGGGATTTCGAACTTTAAGCTACATCCCTGTACTTAATTTTACAAAACTTAACATGACAACGAATTTGCAATTTTCAAATGTAGTAAAATTGTCCATAAGAATAAGAATAATAATACTGTATGTGATCCGTTCAATGGTCACTTGAAGAAAACTGTTATTAGGATGACGAGTGACAGTTGGATTGGAAGTAAGTTTAAACATGGACATAAACATTCAACCTGCGAGAATTCAGTGTGAAAGAACAACTACATACAATGCATGCAGTTATCTAAACCTCATATAGAGAATACCGAAACGGGTTTTATGATTTGGCTTAATTCTTTTTCTTCTTGTTTACTTTTTCACGTGCTAAATAAAACTCAACAACAAACGAGAGCAACTGTTGCCAAGTCGAAAGTTTTAACATTTTAACAGTGAGTAAATTGAGCGAACATTGTTAACAAAAAATTATCTTGATGAATGTGAGCAACAAAATAAGGTTAAATTTACTTATCGTCTGTAAAATGTATGGTTTGTTTGCAAATTTTTCTCAAGTCGTTTTCTTTTTTATTCTATTTATTAAAGATGTAGAGTGGTATTGGTCCATAGATCCGAAGAAAAAGTCAGCAGAAGGAAAAGAAAACACAAGAGTATGTCGGCGGAAGAATTGAAACGCCAAATTAATCGGCGAGATAGTCTCATCGGTCAACTTCGAGACCAGATGAAACTTAAAGATAATGAGATTGAAGAACTTCGCAGTCAGCTGGATAAATACCAGTCTGTCATGCCATATGGTGCACCAATGACATCCCTTAGAGGGAGAGAGATTGTTCGTAAAGTACGAGCTGTGGGAATCTCGGCCGAGCCTACGCTCGAAAAAGATGCGCTGGAACAACCTAGGCTTCCCACGTATCCTAAAAACGCCAAGTAATCAACTACTGAGATTTTTTGGCTACAGTTTTGTATATATAGTTTTTATGCACGTACTATGTGGGGAGCAATACGGAACTGGCCCCATTTTAGAATAAATCGAACGAAAATAAATTTTTGTGTTTGAAAATTTGGTACTTTGTGGTTAGCTGAGAGGACTGCTTGTCATAGGCCTCAAGCAGGACTACTTTGCTCAACTCCTTGTTTGTACTTGGGTAATGGATTGGAGGCCAGCTCAGGTTAGTTATTTAAACAAAAACTTATTAAATGAATCGGCAATGATTTATTAACTGGCTTCCAAATCCATACCCCAAGTACAGTAAAGCCTCGGTTATCCAAATTAACTGGAAGCCATGGGTGTTCAGAAAACCAATTTGTTCGCATAATCGGACATTAATAGTTTGTGCTGTGCAAATATGAAAATAAAGCCCTTCAAAAAATTATTTGAAGGGCTTGGGGCATTGTAATGGTAAAGCCATATTTTTGAAATTGTTCAGCCGTTTTTCTGGTGAGAAACGCCATAGAGTAGTACCATAATCAGTACTGTGCAGTAAAGTGTTTTTAGTGCATAAAGTGTTTTTTAAGTGCATGTTGTTGTATTTTTAGGTGCATAAATGCATGCATATTTAAGGTTTTATAAATGAAATCCTAGTTATCAACCACTGGTCTCGGTCGTTATACCGATCATAATACCGACAATCGAAATACCGACAGTCGGGGTTTGGTTAGGTATTTTGATTGTCAGTATTTAGTTAGGTATTTTGATTGTCAGTATTTAGTTAGGTATTTTGATTGTCAGTATTTAGAACTGTCGGTATTTTGAACTGTCGGTTTTGTCGGTATTCTGATTGTCAGTGTTAGGATTGTCAATATTTTGATTGTCGGTGTTTCGGCCCACACCCATCAACCACTAATCACTGCCAGTACCACAAACCTGTTTACCATGCAAACCCACAAAGTACCAAAACTACTCATTAATCGTAGATAAATCAATATCATTACAGATCAAGGCAGTTGATTAGAACAGCAATTCTAGATAACGATTTCATGAAAAATCTAGAAATGGAGCAAATGAAAGAAATTGTAGATTGCATGTTCCCGTCGGAACATTCGCAAGGAAGCTACATCATTAGGGAAGGTGATGTAGGATCTAGTGTATACGTGCTGGAAGGTAAGAAAAGGGTTTGGTTGAATGATTTCATTTTCACAACACATTTATTGTTACGTTCATTTGCATCTGCTTTGTTGTATGGGTTTGTATGTTCATTATATACAAGGTGCCCACCGTGATATGTCAACATTTGGAAAGAACATTTTTTTATGACAGGTTAGACAAATGTGATGCTTGATGGAACAGAAGCAGAAACTTAAAAACTTTGTGGGGAAATTTTGTAGTTCAAGTCAGAGCTGCAGTGGCGCTGCAGTCAGTAATTTTTCACAATGGCGACTCTAAGCGACTGAGCACTGGTTGCGTGGTGGTATGCAGGTCACTTAGCATGAGTTGGACTACCGCTTAGACATTCTTCGTGCCACCAAAGGCGCTAGCTAGGTGGAGTTGCACTAGCCATATTTTTTCATGAAGACTGGATAGGTTACTATCATTTTATATTTAGTTATAATTATGTATGTATTTACCTTGAAACTATTTATATACCTTAACTCTATGTAGACATCTCATGGTGGACATCCTGTATTTCTTGGAAATCACTGCACTTTTATTCCAAGATAATGATAATATTAAAATAGTACAGACAAAGTAGCAATTGCTTTTTTTTTTAAATAAATACTAAGTTTCAGTTATTTATGCTGAATCTGCTGTTCTTTTCTGAATTAATCTGCTGGTTAATGTTTAATCGCATAATTTTGTGTATTTGAAGCAAGCTTACGATTTCAGAGGGAAAAATAGAAGTGTCCAAAGAAGGTAGAGTTTTAACAACTATAGGGCCAGGAAAAGTATTTGGTGAACTTGCCATCTTGTACAACTGCATGCGGACAGCGACCGTCAAAGGTAATTAATTATTGTACAGGGTTATTCATAATTCCCTGACACATTACAAACATTCACCACTCTGTAACTGCTTAACAGATATTTTCATTGTATAGCACTGAATGAAAGCTACATTATCAAAGTTTTTTTTAAATACTTCATAAATGTTAAGTACCTAGCCTCCTGGCAGAAAACCACTGCAACTATGTGCATGCGGTTTTCTCAAAAAAACAAAAAACAAAACGAAACTTGAAGAGATTAGCTTTTATTCAGTGTAATACAATAAAAGATGTTAAATTACGGAGTGGTAACATTTTTGAAATCTGTTACAGAATTTTCAATAACCCTGTATATTACTGCGTTATTGGCAGTAAAAAGGTGAAATATGTTGTAATTATAAGAGAATTTAATACGTTTTAGAGTAAGTTTGAGTGGAAGGCATATTCAAGTGGAGAATATAAAATGGCGAATTCACTTTTTGCATGTGTTTGTTTATTTTAGCACTAACAGACTGCAAAATATGGGTTATTGAACGACAAAGCTTCCAAGCCATCATGATGAAAACGGGTTTAGTCAAACTAGCTGAGTATTTAGAATTTTTGAAAAGGTTGGTACATGTTATACATGCAGGGCCACATTTAGCAGTTTTTCGCTTATAGGCCTACACTGAATGCTGTCCCCCCCCCTCTCAATTGCCCTAACTCAACAACATATCAATGAAACTACAAAATGGGAAATTCAGTGTCTGCAAGAAAATTGTTAACTTCAAAAGATTTTATTGTGGTTATTGTAAACATGCTTTTCACACTATCAGCAGCAAGTCGACATTTCCACACCTAACTAGATATATAATTTCAATGTTTAACGCCACCTCTGCTGCCTTAGGTTTGGGCCTATAAGGCTTAATAAGATTTAATGGTAAATCTGGCCCTGGTTATACAGGGTGTTTGTGAAAGATCTAGTGAAATTTAACCACAGATGCTACGTGTCAACACGATGCAAACAATACATATAAACATGGGTCCAAAAATTCTTCTCTTTTAAGATAACACAGGATGAAGTCATTTAAATACATAAGCCCATCAAATAAATGCTCTAAGTATGAAGGTAAGAATGTATTTTTGGACTCATGTTTATATGGAATTATTTTGCTTTGTTTTGTTGTATGTTGGATGTTCTGTGGTTAAAATTTGATCAAAGCATTCAAGAACATCCTGTATAATTGTATTGGAAATATTGTAAGAGTGCACGATTTATGACAGGAACAATCAAAACAGAAGTTGTTTTTAAATCGAGAGTTGCCTGTACTGATACAGCAACAAACGTGTTTCAGGTTTATTTTGATTATTAGAATTGTAATTTTTTTGTAATTTTAGCATTCCTATGTTTCAAAACATGAATCAAGAAATTCTTATGAAAATATCAGATGTGCTGGAAGAGGTAATACTTAAACTAGTTCAAATTTAGTCAAACCTCGTTAAGCCGCTTTTTGCCACGAAAGTGCGCAGAACAAATCTCCTTCCCATACTTTACATGTTAAATTTTTGTGATAAAACACTACCTTGCTGTCCGCCAACAGCCACACCTTTTAAGCTATAAAAGTACTCTTTGTATGGAAATTCACTATTTTAATCTGCCAAAATGAAGAAAAGTCAAAACGGGAAAGTCAGAAAAATTCAAAAACAAAAATCTTACGACAAGTCTGCAATTTATAATAGAACACTTTTCGGGTCGTCTTGACAAGAAAATCAGTCGGGATGCCATAGTTGACATGTTGTTGATAATCAGAAATGGAGGGGATTGAACAAATTTTTTCCTGATACTATATATTGTACATATCTTCTTCATAAATTAAAATTTCACAAAATGTATGCATTGTAGGGACATTTTTAGTGAGAAAATATACTCAAACATGAGCATAAAATTTCCGTTCAAACTGCCACCCTCGCTCACCGGCGGATTAACGAGGTTCGACTGTACAGTAGAATTTTCCTCCCAGTTATTCAAAGAAATTTGCAACAAAAATGGTTGAATAATACAAATATTTTTGTTAATTGGATGAGATCATTCTACTGCTTGGTATCTACCCTATAAGAACGCATTTACTGATTTTTATACTGTAAGAATTTTTCTGATTTATGCAAGTTTTTCAGGCTAACTTTAAACTAGGCGATTATATCGTTAGAGAAGGTGCTAGGGGTGATACATTCTACATAATCAGTAAGGGACAAGTGAGTTCATCTTGAAGAAAGTTGATAATTTTACGTAATATCAACGAATATGACATTGTCCTTTAAATTTTGTTTTGTAGGTCAAAGTCACGAAAAAGAACAAAGAAGGTCAGGAACAGTTGATTCGTACACTAAACAAAGGAAAATATTTTGGCGAAATGGCTTTGAAAGGGTAAGCGTTTCATCAAGTTGGTTTTTCTTGTTTAATCAAAATCAATTTTGTTTAGCATTTTACTGATCAATATACAAAATAATTGTTATTTTGTTTAGCGAGGATGTTCGAACTGCTAGCATTATTGCAGATGACCCAGAAGGTGTTGTTTGCCTCGTCATAGATAAAGAGTAAGATTTCTGAATTGTTAACTATTTCGTTCGGTTTGAATGCACTGCTCTTTTGAGATATAACGCTGTTGTTTATATTGTGGATTCGTATATACAGAGTGTCCACCATGCGATGTCAACATTTGGACAGATCATTATCTTTTCATGTCAGGTTATACAAATAACATGCTTGGTTGGATGCAGAAACTCAAATGTGGGAGTTTTGTAGTGAGTGACAAGAGCTGTAGTGGCGCTGCACTCAGTCATTTTCCAAAATGACAACTCCAAGCCACCGATAGCACAAGCTATGTGGTGTTATGCATAAAAGAATGCAGATCACACGAGGGAATGTTGCCAAACACATGGCATGAGTTGACCACCCTGTAAACATTCTTTGGACCATCAAAGATGTCCATGTGGAGGTGTACTGAAATCATATTTTTTAATGAAGCTCAGGTTGATTATTTATCATTTTCATATTTAATTATGGTTAGGTAAGGTAAGGTAATAATTACTTACCTTCAAACTGTATACCAGTGGTTTCCAAAGTGGGTGATATTGCCTCTTTGGGGAGATCCAGAGGAACGGTGGTGGCTTGAGCGGCTATACAGAGGCAACGAGGGCCAAAAGGGAAACAGAAGTAAAATTTTGGTCTCCTAAAACTTTTTTCAACCCCCCTTTTCACCTTGACTTTACAAATACACCGGGTGGGCCAAAGATTTTTTATTTCTGCTTAAAAATGTGAATATCGGTATGGGCTAAAAAACAATAATGGCATTGGAATAAAAGATAACTAAAATTAAGTTTATTTTATGTATTTTCTGACATGTATGTTTCATGTTTCAATAGTCATTTGAAGATGAGTTATAATATAACTGTTTGAAAAAAGCATACCCTCGATAAAATGTTATCAGATCAAAATGCTTTCTTTTTTTTACAGTACCTCCCGATTTAAAATGAATTGAAGGACTCCGCGCAGCGTAATGGTAAGCCACATTTTAAAATTGTTCAGGAGAGCCGTCTTTCTGGTGAGAAATTCCATAGAGTACCATATTTAGCAACAAGATAATTTTCTGTATTATGATGCTCTTTTCTGGAAAACCCAGAAAGTGGTAAAGTAACCAACTAGAAACAGTAACAATTTGATGTAAAAATGTAAGTTTTTGAAAAAGTGTGGCTTACCATTATGCTGCACAGAACACTTCAATTGATTTAGCTTGGTTCCATGTGTCCTCCAACAATTTGGACCACCATTTTGATTTTCCTCCATTTCGAGATTTGCTTGGAAATCTAAGATTTCAGGTCTGGAAAATTCTGGTATTGAGGTTATTAATGTTCTTGATTGTTGGAGGTATTGTAGAACATAGGCACCTTAGAAACAATGTTGTGAGTGCTTTGCAACCACAGAGCAAGAATTCACACAAGTGAAAAACCTTACGAATGTTTCGCTTGCAAAATGATGTTTTGTTCCGCATTGCAATATGTTTATCAAACAGTTCACCTAACGGTCGGGACATTTGTATCGTTAAATTTTTCACTTGTGCATTTTTTGATGAACTTTTAATTCTGATGTCCGAGCAGATGCTTTTTTTTTTACAAGGGAACATTCGTAAGGTTTTCACCCGTGTGAAAAGGGATGGGGGCAATGAAAAAAGTATCTTTGTAAAGAGGGACTAACTCATCAATGTGAGTCAGTTTGGGAACCACTGCTACATGTGATTAAAATGTTGATGACATTTCATGGTGGACACCCTGTAAATGTGGATCTTTCTTACTGCCTAACACCGTCGTTGCAAAGTACAAATAATTATAGTGTGGTTGTTTATTAACACTGGTAGCGACCTGTCTGCCAAAACCATGCTTTATAACTGGGAACGGTGTACTTTCTTGCTATGGCATTGAAGCTTAATTTTATTTAATGATCCCAATTTATTTGAAATTTTGAGTGTTTGTAAAATTGTCTACTTGCAGTAGTTTTGATATACTCATCAAAGGACTAGAAGAAATTGAGACAAAGTCATACGACGATGAAATTGCTTTTAGGAAACAGTAAGTTGAACATAGCATTATTAAGTAGTGAATGATTCCTTTGGACTTGTGTAAATTTAGCTTTCCCAATTAAATTTAACTTATGGAATCATTTTACATTTTGTACAGCATAATGGACCCCCTCAAATATTTTTAGCATAATACATAACCGTACCGATGATATTCGTGAATTTTAACACGTAAAATGTGTTTTTAATTTATAATTTGTTTTTAATGTGTAATTATTTTAAATATGTTGTGTTGTTGTTTGAATTTAATTGAACCGATTATTTTTGGAAAATTTTCTCTTTTAGGGCAAACTTGAGATTTGCAACACTAACATTAAGTGATCTAAGAGTCATTGCAACGTTAGGTGTTGGAGGCTTTGGTCGAGTGGAGCTAGTAAGTAATTGTATAACTTTATTTTTCGGTTAAAATATTTTCTTTAATGTTAAGTAACTTTCAACATCTGGAAGGATATACACGGTGTTCCTCAAAAGTTTAGTCAAATTTAACCACACATGCTATGCATCTAATGCAGAATTTCCCAACATGTGGGTCAGGACCCACTGGTGGGTCACGAAAAGTAAAAAGTTAAAAGTAAAAATCAGAACGTTATACTTCTTTAATTTGCTTAGTTGTAGTAAAATGTATTAATAAATTATCATTTTAGCCTCTCCCAGTTTGGGTCCCAATGTAATGCTACTTTGTAAAAGTGGGTTGTGGTCCATGAAAGTTTGGGAACCCCTGATCTAATGAATTAAACAACCCAAATAAACATGAATCTGGAAATGCTTCCCATCCAAGATAAAACAGGGTGAAGTCACATAAATGCCTAGGGCTTATTGTCTCATCTCTGTAAACATGTAAATTTGTATGTATTTCTAGACGCATGTTTATATGGACTTATTGCTTTGTTTTGATGCGTAGCATCTGTAGTTGAAAATTGACTAGGCCTTTCAGGTACTCATTGTTTAATAGCCATAAAATGTACGTTGGGAAATACAAAATCATTGAAAACTTTGTGAACAACGAATACTAAAAATGTGAAAGGTTCAGTATGTTCTGATTTAATACTGAACATGATCCAAGTACAGGGTGTTTGCGTGGAATGTACCAGTTTTTAAATATGTCGTTCGATTGATTTAATAAATAAATACATGATGTAATTATGTGTAAATGGTTGTGCAAGCAATGGCTTAACTACTAATTTGGTCCCAATGCAAAATGGAAAAAGGACCCTTTATATCAAGGGGGGGGGGGTTGATATACTGTACATATCGACATTAAAAATCAATACATGTATTATTACATCCTGGGAGTATTGAAACATAAATTTGTTTATACTGGTTTAGTTATGATTGAGTTAAAAAATTCACTTTAACATTTAAGCAATGTTGTACAACCAACTATACTGAAGTGAAGGTCAATAAAATTACTTTCTAACCTTGGTAAATCTGCTAAAATTGGCTAATGTCTTTGTAACACAGGTGATAACAGCACAAGTTTCACCTGCTGTAAAAATAACCACAAAACACATATAACTTGACATTACCTGGAAATTCATGTGGGAAATGCTTTTACATCATTTGTGACAAAAATGACAAAATTGTGACAAAAATTGACACCTTTTTACACTAGGCCCTACGATTGTATCCAATCCTTCGTTACATTTAGTTCAACATTTTAAAATGAATAGTCTAAAAGTCATAATGTCAAATGCTAACATGTACGCCTCTGACACCATCTGCAAAAAAAGATAACTCCTACATTTCATGCACTGTTCAAGTGCAGATATATTGCAAATACCATCACAGTTATTAAGTTATAGCCAATTGAAAAGCGGTACATCCCATGCACCTACCCTGTACACTTGGTAGTAGCTGACATTGCATGTTCATCGTTCGAATCATAACTTCAACAATATTTAAAAGAATGTCTACTGTACCCTCATTTAGTTCTTTGAAAAATATGTCAATTTGCTCAGATTTGAAATATTAATATTAAAAACTTGTCAGGTAGTTTTAGCAAGTGATTCTTCGACGTCTTATGCATTAAAAATATTGAAAAAACAACTGATAGTTGAAACTCGACAGCAACAACATATCATGTCTGAAAAACTCATCTTGTTAGAAACTAACTGTGAATTTATTATAAAGTAAGTTGTTGATGAAGCGTAGAATAATTATAGTCTTGGAAGAGTTACTAAAAATTTCAAATTTTTTTGCAGGCTTTATGCCACTTTTAAGGATTCTAAGTACTTGTACATGTTAATGGAATCTTGTCTTGGAGGTGAACTGTGGTCTGTTTTACGAGACAAGTATGTTTTACTACCATGATTGTTTTTCCTTCGTTTACGTAGACGTAGACTGTTAATAAGTCTACCTTGATAATCCTACTCTATAAATTACTAAGTCAGTTTATTCGTGAAGAATGTTTCTATGACAAGTAGAAAAACCTGTAGCAATGAGAACTGTGCTTGTTGCTATCTGTCTAGCCATTGGCTGAGCAGTAAATTCCAATGCACTGTGGGGTCTGATACTATGGGGGTCAGTAGCAGGGGCAGGGCCAAGGCCAATATTATTTCTATGTGACACTATCCATGTTAAAAAATCATGTTTTTCCTATTTCCAAGATTTAAGTGTTTGCCGAAAATGTCTGGACTCCCCTCCTTCAAAACATTTCTGGTTAGTCCTGGGGTGCAGGTTTTCTCTGAGTTCTCTCATTTCCTTCTGCTCTATAGAACTCTATTCCATCATCATCGTCATACATTACCTACTGTTATATAACAGTGGTGTTAATACCGTATTTTTGCTAATACAAGGTGCGTTTTATGCATGATTTTACACTAGTTGCGTTTTCTATTTATGGGCATCTTATATAAATTAGAATAAACAAATAGGTACAATATAAATATTATTATATTACCGGTAGAATATAAAAATATATGAATGAGTGTGTTATTTGGGGTTTTTCAGTAAAATGATAATATAAATGTTTGTTTTTTTCACGTTTTTGTATCTTTTATCTACCGTGCCATGTACAATACATTAAAATAATTTAAATTAATGAAACCTTTATACATTTTATCGAAAATAACTTTTGTCTTTAGTGCATATTTAAGGGCATATTTATGGGTTTTTTTGTGCATATTTGCATGCATATTTTGCGATTTTTAAGTGCATAACTATCCGGTCCCTAATGATGGTCAATAACAAAACATATTTCATTTTAAGTGTAAACATAAACAAAACAACAACATACACATATATTTGAACAGTCCAAGTGGACCAATTACAATTGATAAAAAATACAAACAGTTAATATGGTCAAACAAAAGCCGGTCAAAATTAGATAAGCTAGAAGTAGTAATATATTATTGCAATTATTTATTTAAATATTATTCTAATTATTTATGTGTTATAGTATTATTTTTTAATTTATGTATTATTTAATTTTAATACCACCAGAAATTATTTTAATACTGTAATGTAGAGTATACGATTTGCAGTGATGGGCACCAACTACTGGCCCGTGTTCGCCTCCCACTCGTGCCATGTGGATTCAGTTCGGGATCTGACACCATGGGGGCAGGTTTTCTCGGGGTTCTCCCGTTTCCTCCTGCATCCTAAAACCCTATTCCATGTTTATCATCTTCATCTCATCATCATTTCTCTTTCTAATTTCAATAAAGTCTGAGGGCCAAATGACATAGCTGTAAAGCTAGTGGGTGCCCTCGTTAAACTCCATATAACTAACACCACCACCAACTTCTTTAAATGTAATTCAACTACAGTTACTAACTACTACTAAATAAAGTAATTATAACTACTAGTTAGCTACAATTTTGCAAAAGTAATTAATTACAATTACCGGTACTTATCGAACTACTTTACAGTAGTTGAGTAATTGTAAGTACTTTTCTAAACTACTTCTCAACTATAAGCTGAGATGTCTACAAGGACTCCCATTAGGGGGTCAGGTGGACATATAAAGTGGACAGCTTCCCAGCATCTCTGGTGGACGTCTGTGTCTTCCTCCGAACGACAACTGCATCACCTTCATTAAATTGCCGATTCGGCCTACAGTATTGGTCGAAGCTTTGGCGTTGCATTTCCTGTTGTTTGGTTAGCGTCTCCAAAGCCTCGTGGCGAGCCTCAGCAAAGTTGCTGATCCCCTCGGTTTCGTCCTCCCCACGCACAGTGATGCTGGCTAGTGCGGACTCTGCTGTGGTTCTTATTTGGAACTCATACATGACTTTTATTGGTGTTTTACCCGTGGTCCGGTTCATCATCGAGTTAAGGGCAAAGGTTACCTCCTCAACATAGCGACTCCAGTCGGAACCGTCGAGCGTCTGGGTCTTATTTGCTAACATGGGGACCAACGTTTGTTCGGTTGACCCTTTCGAGCTGGCCATTCACGCGTGGGTTTTCTGTCGACGTCAGGATATGTTTGATGCTCAGTTTGTTGCATACATCTGCAAATAGGGTGTTCCTGAAGGCGGTTCCCTGGTCAGTGATTAACCGGGTTGGTATCCACATATGTCGGCAGAGTTCCGTACTTCATTGCATGTCGTGGCTGCATTGACCGTTTGGACGGGGACCATAAACAGTCCCTGCAATTTCACCATCTTGGTGAAATTGCACACTGTAACTTGGATGTGACGGTGACCCCCGCGACTCTTCGGAAACGAGCCGACGTTGCCGAGGTGAACTGTGTCGAGCAGGATGACCATCTTTCCTGGGCACAGCCCTCCCGGTTCTTTGTACATTAGACACATGATTGCAGACTTCACAAATGCCCGCATCTTAACCCTGGAAATACCGGGATTTTTCGCATACACTGAATACCGAAGGGGTCCATGCGGACCCCAATAGCATGACAT
>JAQIWH010005868.1:0-13822 GCA_034695005.1 Cryptops parisi | reverse complement strand
GAGTGCCCCGAGAAAACCTGCCCCCGCGGTGTCAGACCCTAAACTGAACCCACACGGCACGAGTGGGAGGCGAACCATAATCGAAGAGCTATTTCCAAAACGCCAACTCAAATTTTCAGGAAACAAGTTTTTTTTTTTTATTCATTTGAACCGTAGAATTTGCATATAAACGTGGTTTTTGAGAATGCTTTTCAGTAGAAAATAATAAGTTTTGAGTCTTGAAAATAACATATTTGGAATCAGCAATGCATAGGTAAGTTGTCAGAGCGTCTTATCAAAAAAAAAAAAAATGATAAAAATGGAGGTGAGACGTTTTGGAAAATAAGCTCTTCAATTCATATTAAAAATAGTTTAATTTTCAACACTTTAAATTCGATATTTTTTATGTCACGCTAGTTGACTACCGGGATTGTTTTATAAGTAGGTTTCATTTCGATTAAATGGTACCAATTACTTTTTCAATCTCAAGTTAGTTGAGTTGTTTTTTTTTTTTTTAACACGTGGTCAAAAGTAGCAACAAAGTTTAAATGACTTGAAAATCGCTTTTACCATTAATGCCAACCCGACGTAAAGAACTCGATTACCTTAAAATGGAAAAAAAAAAGTTTGGGGAGAAAAAGTAATTCAATCAGTTAATTTATTGGGTGAGCTTTGAATTTATTGGCGTGTGGGAAGGGTTTTTTGGCAAAAGTAAAAGATACAAGTTAAAAGTTGTCTTGTTCTTTGTCGGTTGTACGAAAGCGAGGAAGCGGAACTTGCTTTGCCTCGCGACGCACGGACGATCATTTTGCCCAACTAACTGAATGGTTTTGTTTCGGTTTTTTTTTTTTTTTTTTTGCACCCATTTCAACTTAAGAACATTCAATGATCATCATCATCTGATTTTTTTTATTATTTTACTTCATGGTGGTTGAGATGTCACGATGAACGGGAACTTTTAAATAGAATCAGACGTTAAAAACATTTTTTGTTGCAACTCACGTGAAGGATCATTCGTTTTTAAATGTAGATTTCGCTTTGTTCTAGCAGTGACAGAGCATACTTTTATACGTGCACTAAAAACTCGATTATCCGAAATTCCGGTTTATCCGAATCAGGTAAAATACGTCATTTCAATATAAAAATCTATACATTATCGAGAAATCATCCTAAAACCCTTATCGAAAAAAAAAATTGAACAACTGCATATTACGATATGTGAATTTGAATTTGTAGATATATAGAACTGTTATATTTTACCAATGCTGTATATTTTTATGTTTCTTACGATACTAAGTTTTTATGTTTGTTTTCTATTGTAACTTAACAATATTTTAGTTCAAGGACCGTGAAATAAATAATAAAAATAATAATAATAATAATAATAATAATAATAATAATAATACGGATATACTGTATGTAACTACATACATAATGCAAAAAAATCCATTTTTGATTTTTGTATGTTTCGATTTATGCGAATTAACATTTTATGCTAATCTTTGAGTATTTCGATATTCAATTTATGCGTGTTTTTTTTTTTTGATTAATTCCATTTTTAATTTTTGCACGTATCGGTTCATGCGAATTTTGATTCATGTGAAATTCGATTTATGCGAATTTAATTTTTTTTTTGCGATCGTTAGCAATTTAATATTTGATTTATGCGAGTTTTGAGTTATTCTAGTTTTGATTAAATGGCAAATCACTTACTTTTAACTGACCGGGTAGCTTAACCGACATCACGTCACCTTTCGACGTTACGCTTCCCTTGTAGAGGCTTTTTTTAAGGAAATAATACAAAAAAATTAAAAGAAAAACAAAAGAAAAAGAACCCTTAAAAAAAGGGGCTTGTGGGTGACCAATTCAAATTATAATTAAAGTGGAACGGCAAAATGAAAGCTTACAATATACCAAAGCCATTCATTGAACATAATAAAAAACAATACAATAATAAGATTTTTATAACCTTCTGAAATTGCACACTTACTCATTCTGGACAATGAAAGATTAATAACGCGATCAGTTTTCACAACATCCATTTTGTTTCAAAACAAAAACAGTGTTTGAAAATGAATGATGAAACGAACGACAGGAAAGGATTAGAACTAAATGGACCATTAGCCTACAAAATTCTAAATATAACTCAGCAATATGAGCTAAATGAATAAATAACTTTCCCGTCAATTTTGACGGGTTATTTATTAGTAAAATTATAAATTTAGAGAAATAGAAATTTGTATGAGCTTTTATACTGTATTTGAATTTACCGCTCTATTTGTTGATCTCCTATTAGCTATTTAAATACAAAATCTAACTTCATCATTAATAAAAAACTTTTATTATTTTAACAAAATTTATTACAATTTTATATATTATTTGATACTTTTTTGTTATAGCTGGGGCGAGTTTGAGTTGCTATTTGCTTGTACTTGGTTATGGGTTTATTTTGCAGGTTAACAAAATAATATCATGCATTTAATACGTTTTTTTTTTATTTTTCCTAACCTAAACTGCAAAATAAACCTATACAAAATAAACCAAGTGCAAAGCGAATATCAGCATCCGGTTCGCCCAAACTATAACAGAAAAGTACCTATTATTTTGACAAAATTTATTATATTTTTATATATTATTTATAAAAATAAAATATTATAAAAAATATATTATTGAAATTTATTCACCTTTAGAAAGTCAGCGAATAATTTAAATTTACAAATTTAATACCTGCTGCGCTATCAGGTGATAAAAACTGGCAACGTTTTTAAAATTATAAGATTAGAATCTTAGAGCTTAAACCGCAACACAAAACACACCAATCAGGTTGCGTATATGACGTAAATTTGCGCTCATTGACGTAGATGAATCAGTCAAGCCCTAAGCGCTACTTATAAGTTTCAGTTTCACCTTACATTTTAAAAATGATTTTGCCAAAACCAGTTACATTAATAAAAAACCGAGCAGAAAATACATAATTATAAATGGTAGCTAGGTTTTTAAATTTAGTATCTGTACGTTTCATTTCAACCCAGTTTACTTTTGTAGTCTCGAATGTAGTTTCGAAAATTCAAAAAGTTGTTGTTGTCATGCGGGATGCAAAAGGAGACTCGATAATCAACACCGTTTTTCATTGATTGATGTCAACAAAGAAAAAGCCCTCATAACTTGGTATGATAAATGATAATGCATGACTCATAAACTGAACAAACGCCATAAACTGAACACATGCTCATTCCAACTTTTATTTATTTACACTTTCTATATATTATAGGTGCAGCATGTCTAATAGTTGATCTTAATGCTGGAGTTACAGTTGCAGGAATACAGTTGAGTTGGCAAGCACTTGATAGTATATCTATATATATACAAATAATACGATAATGTCGTCAACACGGTCGACGATTTCTTTGCCGACGTATTGGGTATCGAAGAAAGATTTCTTGGAACGAACGCTTCGACACAAACGAGAAAAAGAGGCCCGCTACCGACAATCGTGGGACAACAACGCACGTTATTTCGATGCCGTTCAGTTGAAAGCGGTTAAACACGACAGTTGGACATCGGACGAAATGAGTCAAATGAGGTATAACGAGCGATGATTAACGCTTTCGATGGAGTAACGTTAGCAAGTAGCCTACAGCAAGTCGTCGCTTAACGTCGTGGTTTAAGTTCGTGAAAACGACGACTTCAACCGAAACAACGTTAAATTATAAACCGTTGTAATAAACAGCATACTATGCTACATTTTATGCATATGTTGGTTTTTACAACGATGTTATAACCAAACCAATCGTTAAAATCATGTGCTAAACATTGAATGGTCTATATACCATGACATATTTTGTCGTCATGATCGTTTTATTATGTGGTTTAAAAAAACAGTGATTTTATAAAATTGAATTTTCTTTTGTTTTCATTTGCAGTGCTAACAGTTATCAAAAGCAGCAGAAGAAAGCTTACAAGTTGGTCGAATTGGACGCACGGAAAGCAAGATTAGCTCGGTTCTTGTCGGATGAACAAAAAGCGTTTGAGGTAGTTATAATTTTGGTGTTGATTTTAATTTATGGAATTTATACTTATATACATTAGACAATTTGAACTCTATGAACTTTAAAAATAAATATTTTTCTTTGATACAGCATGAACTGAAAGAAATGTACGCTAAGAGAACGGGTTTGTCGCGACGTTCAGCAAGAAGCAGCGATAGATATAGTGATCATGATGAACGTCACTCGCTCGGCGAAAGAAATGCGAATTCGGTACGGCTTATTTTAAGTACTTCTATCATGGCTTGGATATTACGATTACGATTTGAAAACTATGAATTGATTCACCATTTCAAGAGCGAGTTTGTAGTCGATTCATTCGATTGTGCTGAATGTTTTGTTTATCAGGTTTATGACGACGAATTTGAATTGCGTTCCGAGCGTGGATTGGACAATGAATTGAGACTTCTTAAAGAAGTACGTTTTATGTGTTTAATAAGTACCGTATAAAACGCACAAGAAATGGTGATAGATTTTAATTTATAAATCTGTTTGATTTTGTTTTTTGTATAGCCCGATCACCAAAGCGATCGTCCAAGTGGCTCCTTGCCCAAAACACCACCCGTGATCGAGCAATATACACAAAATGGAGTTAGCCTTTATAGTCAAGCACTCTTACAGCAAATCACGGAACTGAAGCATAGAGACGAAGAGGTAAATATGATTCGATTTTTATAAGTTTCATATTAACTTCGCTCGTGAGTTTTGTTAGTCTGCGAGATTTTTGAGTTTTTGAGTGAGCTGGAAATTGAACGTATACTGCCATCTAGAGATGTTAAAATGATAATAGTCCAGTGTAACAAAAAATGCATAAAGTGAGAAGAAAAATCGAACAAATCGAATTGAAAATTTGCACAAATCAAATTTCTCAAAACTTGCTTGTATATTCCAATGCACCAAAACTTGCATAAATCGAAAACCGCATAAGTCCAATGTGATAAAATTCGCATAAATCGAATCGAAAATTGCAGAACTGAAAAACAAAAACACAAATTTTCCAAAAGTTGGATATCGCGTAACTCGAAGATCACGTCAATCTAAATCGGCATAAATTGAAATTCGCCTAAATCGAAAATGTAATCGCTCAAAACTAGCACAAATTGAATATTGAATAACTCAAAAAAGATCGCATAAAAGATAAAGTTAGCATCAACTGTATTAGTATTTTCTCGTGGATATTAAGTAGTCTCGTGAATTTCGACGTTTGTTCTCTTCAGGCAATGAAACTTAAAAAAGAGGCAGAACGTTTGCAGTTACGCAAGTGGCAGCTGGAACAAGCGGACGAGGAAATGAGAAGCAAACTTCAGCTTCAGAATAAGCAGAAAGAATACGGGTTAGCATTGATTTGCAATTTTGATTGTCATTTTCTTGATACAAGGACGATGCCTAATTGACGGAATAAATAAATAACATCGTTACAGCTCAAGACTGCGACAGCAGTATAAAGCTCAGCTTCGGATGCGTGCGAAAGAAATTTTGCAGGAATTGGTGAGTTCGACTTTTGATTATCGTCATTGTTTCGCTCTCTCGTTTCACTTCCAAAACAATGGGAAAGATACCGATCTTTGAATAAACGACGTAAATGCATTTATAAATTAGCACGATCTTTGGAATAACGGCATAATTGCATTTTTTTTTTAAATTAGCGTGTCAACTACGAGTTAATTGAATTTTTGCAAAACCTGTTCATTTTCCTTCTATAAATAGACCGTTGACAGGAATAATTTTTAATTTTAAATTTGAAGATTGTCCGAAGTATTACCCTGTTTCAGTAACGCTATTATTCCACCAAACTCATCAATTGTACATTGGTGCTGTTTTAATTTGGGCTGTTGTACGTTACGTTTTTCTTGTAATACATTTCAAATATTTTTGAGATCATTTTTTTAACTACTGGTTTATTTTTTAATTATTATTGGTTCCGTTAAATTAATAATAATTTGTCTCAATTTTTCAGTAGGTTAGTCTTTCATAATAATTTTTTGGGATTAGCACCCAGAGTATTTCCTGTCATACGTTTCGTCATAATAATTTTAATGAGCGTTCAGTTTTTATTTTATGATTAGTACAATAACATAATACTTTCTGAACGTTAAATTAAAATTTATTGCAGTGATTATATATATATGTATTTTTTTAGTATTATTTATACTTTAAAGTTTAAAGCTAATTATAATAATGTTGTGACGTTTTTGCAATAGATGGCGTCACATATACTGTTTTGCAATCTTGTGATGAATTGAAAGAGAAAGTGGGGGGATAAAAAATAAATATTTTGAAATAATTTTGTATTATGATAATTACACTTATTTTTTATTTATATTATTATTATTAATATTATTTTTATTATTATTATTAACTAAAGGAATATTTTTTCATATATTCAGAAAGAAAACGAGCAATGGTTACAACAACTCCACGAAGGTGGTTTACCAAGTGAGAAAGAAAATGGTTATAAAGTTAAATCAACGTATTTTGCTGCTAAAAAGGTGATTATACAATAGTTTTAAAAAAAACAAAACATTGTATAAGACTTAACTTATACAAATAAATAAAAATATAGAAATAAATTAACTTGTTTAATTGATTATTGACTTTATTTTTTGCAGGCAATTGAAGATCAAGTAAGATTAGAAATGTTGAGACAAGAAGATAGCGGAACTCTTTTCAAGTGAGTTGAATGATTGGGATTTTTTATTTTTACTAAAAATATATTTGTGTGATTTACAAAAATGTTATCAATGGATTTTGATAGTGAAGAAGCGGGTCGTGTTTGGAGAGCGAGAGAAATCGAATGGCATCATGAAAGGCATTCGAGACAAAAGTTGATGGACGAAGTAAGTTCAAATTCTGTTTCTCAGGAAACTAGCTCCCCCTCCCAATGATTTAAAATTTTTTTTGATTATTTTATTTTTATTATTATTGTACATAATTTTTGTTAAACCATAATAATACCAACAGGTGATGCAGGGGTTAAAAGCTCAACTGAATGAGAAAATGGCCGCTAACTTGTCCTTGCAACAACGGCTGGTCCAGGAACGTGAACGCCTTCTGCAAGAGATCGAATGCATGAAAGAAGAGGAAGAAATTCAACGCAGTTTGGATTCGAAACGGAAAGAGAGCCAACGACAAGAACTCGATGCTCAGGTAAATCACTTGTTTACAACTAGAAGTGGACCCTTGCTGTAGCATGGGGGGGAAGGGGCATGAGATTAAGGGTTTTCGTATTACCGGGTTGGTAATACACACTTTAGATTCATAACTATGGAACTAACATATTTGTACTTTTTTTACGTTGTAACATAGTTGTACTTTCAACTAACTCCATCTAGTGACAGGACACCTACATTTAGGGGTGTTTTTCGATTTTAACAACCACCAATAACAGCTGACTTGAGGGAGGATTCTGCACAATGGGTGGGGCTACACATAAATTGAGGCACAGATCTAGGCTATTGTTATTAATATCGATCTTATTCATTTTTGGTATATTTTTTTTTGCAAGGATTATAATGTAGGCCTACATAGTAAAATACTGACTACGCTCGTATCGATTGTAAATTCACCCGGGAAAATTATGAAAATGTGGATGCTGGTGCTATTTGATGGGTATTATTGCTTAATATGGAATGTCTAGTGAATTTTTTTATCTTTTGATATACAGCGTGTTCCTAAAAGGTCTGACCGAATTTTATTCACAGATATTATGCATCAAAACAATGCAAAAAAAAAAAACAAAACATATAAACATGGGTACAGAAATTCACTACCATTTTATTTATCCAAATGTGTTGGAACTAAGCCTTTTTCGGATAAACGAAAATTTGAATTTATGCGAAACAAAAATTCGCACTCACAGAACTGCCGAAAATTCGCCTAAATCAAATCTTAAATAGCAGAACTCAAAAATCGAACTAATCAAAACTCGCCTAAATCGAACATTGCGTTACTCAAGGATCACATTGAATGGACTTCGCATAACTTGAAAACTCGCAGGGCTAAAAAAATGGAATTTCTCAAAACTCGCATAAATCGAATACCGAAAGACCGCACAAAGCGAAACTACACACACACTGGTATATTTATGGGGGTGGTTTAAGGGGTTCAAACCCCTCCCAGAACATGTTTAATTCATTGACGTATTCAATGTTGTATGGACGTTTTCATGAAAACAAGAGGCCAAAAATAAAAACGGCTAAGTTGTTTTGGGGACTAAAACACTGGAGCTTGATATCCCATGAAACAACGTAATTTTTCTTAGACATTTTTGGCATGAAATCTCATGTGAACCCCTCTTAAAAATGGGTACTAAACTGACTACACGTAAAGTGTATCTTAAAAATCATTTTCAATGTACCGTACTTGTTTTTACATAATACAGACATCCTAGGTATAATATGAATTTTTTGTTTAGTTTATCACTAGAAACCTTGAAATCACCTTGGTGCAGTGGAATTCTTTTCGAGTTAGTTTCTTGTATTCTAACTATAACTAAAGTATACGCAGTATATGATTGACGTCTTTGTCAACGGTGTCAATCATTGAATCGCTATGTCACGAGTCAATTTTGTTAAGACTATTGCTCGATAATATGGTAAGAACGGTTTGAGACATGCGAAAATTACTTGTATTGACAGTTTAACTAAGTAGTTAAACTGTCAATACAAGTAACTACTCTTTAAGATTTGTTGTTGTTTTAATTTTCATCCTTCATTGTTGGTAAAGTGTTACCCATAGGGATATTATTCGGAAGTGTTACACTTCACTCGTTTCAAATAGTAGTGGCTGCTTGTTGGTATCGATTGGTCCAAAGGGTCTCTTTGCGTTATGCTCACCTATTTTTTTTTCTCAGTTTTATTTTTATTTTATTTTTGAACTACTGGATTTTCTGCTGCAGCTTTTTACGCTCCCATGGTGGCATCTCCCTGCTCGGGAATGAACCTGCCAAAAGTGTTTCCCACTTCCAAAAACTCATTAAAATGGTCTTGTCAAAAAAAAAAGGGAGAAAGAAAATGAGAATGAGGGGGAAGACATCTCCCACATTTTCACACATGGTGGAGGAGGTGGGAGTTATTATTTTTTTTTCTTATTATTATTATTATTATTATTATTATTATTATTTTGTCTGTGCTTTTCTGCTCCACTTATGCCTATTGGTGTTGCGTTGTGCCAGTGAGGCGTCACAAGTTTTGTCACTGCTGTCATCGCGAGTTGAGATGTTATTTTTTGTTTTTTTCCTGTTAGTGTGGGTGGATATTTACGTTGGATTTGAGAAGCGTTTTCCGTTTTGGTAAACTTTGGTTTTAGGTTGGTGGGTGGAGTTTAGGTGAAATACCGTTAACATAAATCTAATATTTTAATGTTGTTGTATTTTCTAACTAAACTAACCTGGCAACTATACCCATAGCACTAAGTTGAGTTAGGTAAAAACAACAACGACGTTGAAATATTCCATTTATGTTGACGATATTTTACCTAAACTCCGCCCACCAACTTAAAATCAAAGTTTACCCAGTTTGTGTTTAGTAATATTGTTTTCTGAGCGTGTTGATGCGATTGAGAGAAAATGGCAATTTGATCGTCGTTTAATCGTGAGGGTGTTATCGACACTCCATGGTGCTGAGGTTTTTCTTGAAAATAAAAATACGAAAGAAAATATGATCGTGAAACAAGAAGAAGATGAGAGTTGGAGGTCTGGCTACTTTACGCAAATTGAATAAGCTAATTAAACTTGGCCTCCAAGGTTTAGATACCGTTCATTGTGTAATTAAAACCGTTCACCTCAAAAATTATTTTATTCGTATACGTGTATGAATAGGGTGTCCCCCATGAGATCTAAACATTTGAAAACTTCATTGATTGTTTCATATCAGTTATACAAATGTGATTCTTTGTGGAATTAATAATAATAATAATAATAATAATAATTGCCCAGATCTGTACATATGTAGGTGTGGTAGATGCTTTAGCTTCTATCGCACAGAATCCTCCCTCAAGTCAGCTGTTATTGGTGGTGGTTAGAATCGAAACGAATAATAAGTGTAGCATTCTGTCACTAGATGGAGTTGTAAACATAAAAAGTAAAAAAATATGTCGGTTTTGTAGTTATGAATCTAAACTAACTAGGAGTCCTTATCGCATGCCCTCATGCTACAGCACGAGTCTATTTCTAGTGGAAGCAGAAACTCACAAAATGTATGTGGGAATTTTGTTGTGCGTGTCAGAACCACAGTCGGTCATTTTCCAAAATGGCGACGCTGAGTGATCGAGCACAGGTTGTATGGTAGTACGCACACACACTTAGAAACACGATTCAAACATCAGCAAACGATTCAACAACTACAAATAAAACGAACAATTCATCTTTATTTGTTCACGAGTTAACATTGGTAATGGTTAGTAATGGTTGGTAAACGAGTGCATGAGAAACACATTCATTTTTGTTCGAACCATTTCGAACTATGAAAGCATCTTAAATGTGAGGCATTCTAATTTAAAATTCTAATTTCTGGCAATTTTTTTGACCTGGGGGAATGTTGTATGGTGTGGAGCCAGAGTGAGACTACCGCCTAGTAGACATTCTTCGTGCCACCAGAGGCATCCATGTCGGAGGCGTACTGACTCCGTCTTTGGAACTCTTTTACTATCATTTTCATGTTCAGTTATAGTTACAGTATATACGTATTTACCTTCAAACCGTGATTAAAATGTTTAGGTTTCATTGTGGACACCCCATATATCTTATACACACAAGAAGTTCAAAGCTTGTACGGATTCGAGTTGGTTGGTTAATCATGTTTATTTATTGGGCTTTTTGCAATCACGCGCTCTAATCGTTTCGTCACGTGGTACAAACGAACTGATGACGTAAGAAAACATGACTTTTCGAATGATGTCGGAGAGACATGACTGAACGTAACGTTTGCCTTATTTTTCTCAAGAACTCATAATAAATCGACACTGGAATCATGCTCACGATGACATTCTCGTAGGCATAAGTTCAAATTCTCAAACGGGAAGCATTGAATCTTTTATCTTTATAGGTACTAAACAAATTTTATTGTTCACTTCTTAAGCGGGATCCATTGTATATCATCTTTTTCGATGTTGTGACTATAGCGCTTTGTGAACTTTAACAGCTCCAAGAGTGGACGTAATAGAAACGACGACGACGTTGAGTGTAGGATACTTTATTCAGTATTCCAAAGTTTGATTTTATAAGTGGTTATTTTATTTTATTTTTATTTTTTGGTAGGATTTGGTTTTGTGTCTGGTAAGGAGTGGCGTTCATTTTGTATTCTTTCGAGGTCGGTGTGGGAAAAGGGTTAAGAAGGTAAAACTGAACGAAGAAGGAAAAGGAGGGATGATCCGCTTTAAGCATCTCCTCCACGAGCACAAACCTAGCGAAATCCTGCTCGTCGAAGTTTTCAATTTAAATGCAAATGACTCCGATAGGCGGCGTGCACACAGACACAGACACACGCACACACATACAGGGAGAAACGGAGGGGGGGGGGGAGAATAAGCGGGAAAAGAGGAAGGGAGGGGGGGGCGGTGGAGAAAGATTGAGAGAAGTAGTAGAAGTAGGAGGAGTATTAGACTTTACACCGAGTCTTATTTTTCGTGAAAAGTTTTAAAGGAAAAAGAAGAAGGGAAAATGCGAATTGGGACCCAAAATGGTGGGGGTAGGGGTTAAATGGAGATAGGTTGCGAATGATGGGAAGATGAAGAAAATGGAGGAGGAGATGTTCTTTTTTTTTTTTTTCGATGGAGGTTAGGGATTTAATAGGGTTTTTAAGGTTGCAAATTGTTTAAAAGGTGACCCCCCCCCCTTCCTTTTTTGTAGTGCTAGTTTTAGAATTTTTGGGGGGGAACCAAGGAATAATAATAATAAAAGTTGGGGTTAAATGGAAAGGGTATATTTTTTTTAGTGGTAACGATGGATTGAGTTCGAACTCAATATGATTTGAGTTTAAATAAGTGGATAAGTCTTCGTTATAACTCTCTTCAAGTTTTGATGTTTCGAAGCGTTACTATTGAAAAGTGTGTCGCCATACTTTTAATTACCAGTAGTAGTGTCACTACAGTGGAATCCGGTTATTATAATCACAGATATAATGCTATCCATCGGCTATTGTTGTCATCATCAGTTGGTCACGGGACATTGTTTAATGTTATAATTTTCATTGTTCACAGTTATCAGCTATTGTTATCAAAAAGCACTGGTTTTAAAGTGATCACAATAACCAGATTCCACTGTATTAGTACTGTATTACATACAAAAGAATTCACTACCCTAAAATACATACTTTAAAAATCACCCTCTACGATAAAAAACCCAAAAAAAAGGTGACCTGCGTTTGACTACTGGGTAGTCCAAACCCCAACCACTAAAACACCTCAGACACTGACGTTTCGTTTCATCTAGAAACGACTGTATTTTATGCACTAATGGACTGAAATCTTTTGTATGACAAGCGGCTTAATTTGGACTTTTTCCGATTATTCGATACAGTAATGCCGTCGTTCATCTCCAAGATCCGTAACTCGTTCTCTTGATAATTCGAGAAATGAGGCACTAAGAAATTAGGTAAACTGCATGCTCTTATAGTAGTTCAGACTACAATAGACACCGAAGAAAATTATTGTTTTCTAAGGTCACAATACTTCATTTCGCTTGTCATTTGAGTTACGGTTTGTCTGAAACTATCCAGGTACGAGTCATGGAGCTTTGTGAACTCTCGTGCTCGTTGTTGGCAGCGCGTGAAAATGATTTGTTACGCATTATCTAGCACCTGACTATTGTTTAAAATTAAAAACTACCGTCACAGATGCGGTGACGGAATAACTCGTTTAATGCGATTTTTACGGATAACTCGTTCAACTTACCAATTATGGTTGGTTCCGTTTTTTTTTTTTTTTTTTTTGTGAAGTGACAACACAACTTACCGCAATAGCCAAACGTCACACAACACGTTTATTGTGAAACTACCTTTATCCTTCCCCCTGATACAGGGTGTTCCTGAAAGGTCTAGTCAAATTTTAATTACAGATACTAAGCATCAAAACAAATCAAAAAAAAGTTCCATGCTCATTTGCATACCTAGATGGGCCTATTCAATTATCGTATGTGATTTCAACCTGTGTTATCGCGAAAGGGAAGCATTTCCGGTCCCATGTTTATACGACTTCTTTGGTGGTTTAATACATCATCTATAATTTGACTAGAATTTTTAAGAATCGCCTGTCTATCACGGTCATTATTGTGTTACAGTTAAATATCTTCTTAATGTTTTGAGGTTAGAGATCGAGATTGACGGGGGGGGGGGGGGGGAAGAGAGAGTGGTTTTTTGGTAGAGTAGCTGAAAGAGGAGGGAACTAAGAAGCTCTTTTGGTTGTTGAAGAGGCTGTTTACTCTCACCCCCAACTTGTTTTTGTGGAAATAAATAAGTGACAAGGTTGATTTCCAACCGGGTTCCCCCAAAATGACATCTTTGCTCATCATCCCCAACACTTGTCACGGTTCCACTATTACCCCCATTGCGTGGGTGGGTAGACGGACAGACAGACACCACCGTCGCCAACAGCAGCCGTTGTTGCGTCTTTTACCCCCACCTCTTTCGTCGTGGATAGTTCACCCTCCAAGAATACAAATAACCTCATTACCTTCACTTTTCTCCCTTTTTCTCTTCCTTCGTTTTACCCCCAGATCAGTTGGCCACAACAACGCCTTAATCCTCCGCACGTCCACCGTCACGTGATTTTATTCCCCCCCCCCGTCCTCATGATTCGTGGAG
>JAQIWH010005867.1:0-13825 GCA_034695005.1 Cryptops parisi | reverse complement strand
ATACACACACACATACAGTTATATATAGGGCAAAACATAGTATACCTTGCCAAACGACGGGACTACCGGACCGGATCCTAGGTGGAGTTTGGTCGAAATGGATTTTTGTTCTATCATTAGTTTGAGTTTATGATGAGAATCTTTTTTCTTTTCTAATGTTTGTAATCACAGTGGACGAAAATGACGTTTGTCCATGACAGGTGGTGAGGAAAATAAATAGAAAAAGATTGACGTTTCTTTCTCACCTTTTTTTAACAAAAAAAATATGATATAATCAGAAACCATCTGTCTCTATATTACTTTCATCCAAAACGATTCGTTGATGTTGTACACCAATGGGAGACAATTTCCCACCCCCACCCCCCTTTTCCCAAATGGACATAAAAAGAAAAACAAACCCTATATCTAGGCCATATACTAACAATGCACCTGCCACCATGAGAACAAAAGAGCAATCGAATGTCGTTTTATATAGTCTCCTATTGAAAAAAGTCTATTGTGTAACTTTTTCTCTGGAAGTTAGAGGCTAGATGGGAACATCCCGATTTTTTAATTCTCACGACAGACTCCGCCTTTTGTCACCATAATTATATTGCAGTTTTTCCCCATAAAAAGAAATTTTTTCGATATAAAAGACTGGTCGTTTTCGGCCACAGAACCAGTTGGTGTTGGGCTTTTCCAACGGGTTTTTCTTCTGCGCGTGGCTCCTCCTACGTCCGTGTTTTTCTTCAACATTGAAAATATTTTGACGTGAAAATGTCATCGAAGAAGAATTTTTATGTTGAAGAAAGACGATTGTTATAACGACATCGTCAAACGTCTTGTGTTAATTGTTTTTGTGAAAATACCTGTTTTTGTTGTTGTTTGAAAAGTCGGAAAACTATTTCCAACGTCTTCGCGACATTGTTTTTGGAAATACCTGATTTGAAAACGTCATTGCGACTCTGAAAACTTGTTTCGAACATCTTTGGAACGTTTGGTTTGGAAATGTTCTTGGAACACCATGTTTGAAAACGTCTTTGGAATGTAGAAAAACTGTTTCGAATGTTAGTAACATCGTTTGGAACATCGTAGGAAAGGTTTTTTCGTACCACCATCTTTGAAAACGTCTTTGGAAAAGTGTTTTGAACGTTGTTGACATTTTTGGAACATGTTTGGAAATGTCTTTGGAACACCTTGATAGAAAAGTATAACCAGTTGCTTGAAATCGTCTCGCGAACATCGTATCTTTGGAATACCGTGTTAAGAACGTCTTCAGCATCTTTGAAAACGAAGTGTTTTCAAAACATTATATTATCAGCTCATAAGTGGTACACATCGTGGATACTCGGATACAGCAAAACATAAGTCTGAAGATGTCAAGTTGAAGATTTTCTTGATTGACGTTTTGGAAATTCTTAGCCGCACTGCTTAGTTAGTTTAGTTGTGTAGTTTCGGACAAACTACGTAAGAAACTCGTGTTTTATTTTGACATATACCTTTCGGACATTGGTAAGTTTTGTTGTCTTTATTTGTTCAAGAATATGTAAACTGTAAACCTTCAGAGTTACCAAAACTTAATCAAGTAAAACAAACGTTAAATAATTAGTGTTGAAGAAGTTCTTGGTACTGTTTGAAGATTTTGGTATTACTAAAGAAATTCGAATCATTTAGACAAAAAAAAACAACTGTCAGTTACCAATAGACATTTTAATTTTTTGGAATGGTATTGAAATGCCCGTTTAATCAACGATAAACTAAAAGCTATATCTGTGATATACATCCCATTTAACAAGTTCGTCAAAGGATTTTCTTGAAAATTTCATTTCAAAATGGATGAAATGAGACTCTTAGTCATGTGCGTACGACGTGAAGAAATTGAAACACTTCCCGACGTCGACACCTAGACGTTTGATTCTTTGTGTGTGAATTTCCTAGTTCTTGTGTGAAATACTTTAACCACTTTAATATATTCAATTGTTACGCTTTTAGTAATAGTACGAAGCTATAAGTGCTTTTAGTGCAAGACATCACCGAGAAATAATACCCTTGAAGTCTAATCCAACTTTGCAAGAATTAAGTAATTTATTGTGAACTTTCAAGATAAGACGATATGTGAATTGATAGCTCGGTTTTTCATTTTGGACATTGGAGGAGTCACGCGGAATGAAGAAATCGCGAATGTACGCGATTCAATGTGCGCGGAATTGAAGATTTTTTTTGGGGTGAGAAGTTGAAATTTTTTGTCAAGTTGAAAATGTCTTCACGCCAAATGACGATGATAACGTCGGGGCATCGTTTAAATCTTGATTTGGATGAATATATTTTGAATTTTTAAGAAATTTCATCGAAGACTTGACACTTATTTCCATTGAAGTACTTAGCACGAGTTCAAACTTTAACAGAATTTCCACAAACAAAAAAATAAATTAAATGATATATTAAATGTCACAGTTTGTGTATACAGCAAGTAATATATCCGCACAAAGAAATCAACTGAAACGTCGTTGTGCAATATACGTTTTTGGAAAGTCCCAAGTTCAGACCTTTTCACTACCATAAATTCTCCACTAAGAATTTCAAGACACAGCAAGTGTATAACTCAACTCAACCAATTGAATTAAACGCACTTCTGCTAAAGAAATCAACTTAAACAAGATTCTGCACAATAATAGTTGAAAAGTCCAAAAAAGTACTTAGAACTTTTGTCACCAACCATCAATGGTCTACTGACAATTCAAAGACACATCAAACGTGTATTTTGAGTCGACTGGTTGCATAAACTGTAGTTCTGCAAAGAAATTAACTGCAACAATATTCTGCCCAATACTAATTGGAAAGCCCAAACAAAGTGCTTAGAACTTTTCCATCAATGGTCTACTAACCAGTAAAGACGCACCGAATGTATAATTCAAGTTAAGAAATTGCATTAAGTTTACATCTACAAAGAAATTAACCGAAACACATTTCTGCACAACACTAGTTGAAAAGTCCAAAAAATGCTTAGAACTTTCACAACTTCTGGTAATGCCATAAATGGCCTAAATCGAGTCAAAGTGTGTATTTTTTAACTCAAATCGTCGAATTATATATGCACTTCTACGAAGAAACATATTTTGCACAGTACTCAATTGGAAAAATCCAAAATTGCTTAGAATTTTTGCTACCATCATAAATGGTATGTAACTAACAAATCAACTCATATAACCGTATACAACTACTTGAAGTTAATTCTACAAAGAAAACATACTGCACCTAGTTCAGAAAGTCCCAACAAGTTTTTAGAACTTTCGCATTTTTCTTGGTTACCATCATAATATGATGGTCAACTAACAACTCGTGTGTGTATCATAACATTTACAAACTAGACTGTACCTTGGTATAAATATAATTAATAACTATTTCATATAAAAAATTAATGGGCTGCTGCTTGTGCATATTATAATCACTTTGACGAAGAAGATCTCATGTTTCTAACGAAGAAGATTTCAATCAAAGAAATTCGCCATTCAAAATTGAGCAATCAACATATCTCGATCTGAACTCCTCCAAAAAATACCAAATTTTGTTGTTTTTTTTTGTTGAAGAAATGTATAAAAACGTGGTATATACAAAGGTACCATCTACCTTTAAAAAAGAATTAACGCTATTTTTTTAACTAGTCGTATTTTTGGATCAACTGTTGGCATGCATCGAACCATTGGGTTTGGTCTATAGTAACCAAAACTTAAGATTGTTTTTCATTTGACACACAAAAAGATATATATTTTTTATATGGCTACTATGCATTGCGTGACATTTTCATCGAACCATTAATTGTCGCCGAGCAAATCTGTTGTTAAATACGTGGAATATTTTTGGAACACCCTTTCTGAGTTCCATTCTACTTCGAAGACAAAACTGTGATATATTTCTGAAAATATTTCTTACTGATCACTACCAATTTTCTTTTGTCTTTTAAAAATCAACTATGGGTAATACGAGCAGTAATGTGACATCTGGTGTGAAAAAACAAGCCGATGCTAATTCATTGGAAATTTATAAACTGGTGAACTTGAATGGCGGAGGCGATTTGGTCAATCTCTTAAAAGTAAGTGTTTGTTTTTAGACGTATTTTATTTGCATGAACATCCAAGTTTTGCACATTTTGATAACTGATCATTTTCAGTTAATTTTCAGTTTTAAAAAAATATATATATTCATATTTATTTTTTTTATTAAAAATTTGAGTTTCAAGTTTTTATCACTAGATGGCCGTATGACTGCTCGCCATCTAGAGTTAAAAACTAGAAGAACTAGAGTTTAAAACTTTTTTTAATTTAAATTAATGGATTTATTAAAAAAATATTTCAATGTATTAAATAATTTGAAACTTTTTGATTAGATGCCCGTCCCGCTTATGTGTCTACTTGCTTGTACTTTGAATAATTTGGTTTTGCAGGTTGGGTAATTTAAACAAACAAAAACGTATGAAATTTATAATTAATGAAGCAATAATGATTTAATAAATTTGATTTGGTTTTTTTAATTAACCTAACCTGGCCTTCAAACCACCAATAATCAAATACAATGAATTAGCGCCACATGCATCTAATCCAAAACTACCAATAATTCTAAATATTGAAAATATTTAGAATTATTTAGAAAAAGTATGTAGAATTATTTAGAAAATATTTAGAATCCAAAACTACAAATGATTCTAAATATTGTAAATATGTAGAATTATTTGGAAAATATTTAGAATATTTTCCAAAACTACCAATGATTCTAAATAAATATTGAAAATTTGATCGCGTCTGAATATTTCATCACTAGATGGCGGATTCACCGTTCGCCATCTATTGTCCAAATCGAGAAACTCGCATTAATTCAAATTGTTGGATTTTTGATTGATTTCCCGTTATATCAAATGAAAAACGTCTACTTTAAATATATTTTTATTTGGTTATAGGAAGCCGCTAAAACTAAATCCATTACCAGTGAGGAATTGGATAAGAAGGTTTCTGAATTGATCCAACCACTGTTGTACAACAATGGGGAAGGACAATACATTTCTGTGGCTGAATTGGTTTTGGCCCGATGTAAAGATACACCTCAAGAGAAACAACTACAAGAAGCCTACAAGAATTCTCAATCGAAAACTCCTCAAGAGCCGAACGAAAAAGTCCCCGAGAAAACACCAGAATGCAACCTCGATGCCAATGGACTAGTAAAGAACGGTAGAATTTGTTTAAACCTGTTCTCGTATTAAAATGATTTTGTTGATAGGATTGTTAAACTAACAATTACGGTAAAACTAACAGTTATCCTGCATTTCGGAACTTGCGTACAAACAGGGCATCGAATGATGCACTGTTTCGGTTGCAAAATGATTTGAGTGTTTATAAACTAAGGGTCATACATAATGAACTGTCAGGCATTCTAAAATTGAAGGGCCTGGTATTAAGTAACATTCTTACAATTTCGAGGAAAACGCGTTTAAAGATGTGAACTTGCCTTGCTGTCTATGAGCTTCTTCACACTTCTTGCTCTAATATATTTTATTATTTATTGTTTATGGAACTATTTCGTCTTAGAGAGACATATACTACAAAAAGAACGCATAACAACAAAATAATAATAAATATAATATAATAATTTTATTGTTGTTCTTGCTCAAAATTAAGCGCCAGGAAGGTAGAATTGCACCTTACACATTCGAAAATGGTTATTTTCAACAAAAATGTTACTCGACACCTTTTTACAAGAGATCCTGCAATCAATTTTCAGAAGTAACTTTCTTTTAGGTCGTAAACTAGGAAGTTCATTAAAACTTTTAAGTTATTCGGAATTCTCATTCAACCGGCATTGACTGAAACAGTATTCATGCAGTGGCATCATAGAGGTTGGTGTCACCCAGTGTTATAATCCATGGTTTCAACTCTTAATCAGTCACTATGAAAACGTTATTGGTAGCGTCATGCACTAATGTGCATGTCATTATTAGAAGGTTCATCACATGTAACATTCCTCTAGTGACACCAGATATTTCTGCAGGAATGTCATTAAAAAATTAGTGAGTAATAGATGGTCCATTCAATTGCATCACGTAATTTAATCACCGATCTACCATAAAATTAATTTAGTTTTTAAAATAATTATTTTAGCTTTTTATTGTATAAAACAGGTTTGGTTTGCTTTCCTGCCGAGCCAAGTGCATTGCTATACCTCTTGAACGCATCCCAGCATAGCACAGCGCATTGCTACAGCGTTTGAAGCTTTCCTGCCGAACAGACGCGAATAGCTACAGCTTTTGAAGGCTTTCCAACTTAACACAGCGCATTTGCTACAGCTTTTGGAGGCTTTCCAGCACAACACAGCGCATTTTTACAGCTAACTTGCGAATACTAATTCAAACGTAAAGTGAATGGAAGTTTACAGCGTGACATTTTAACCCTTGTGATTATATTGGTAGAGTGATTTTAAGCTGGGCTTACGAAAAATATAATGTGCTTAAAACTATAGGGATAGCCTATCTAGTGGAACCTCTATATTCGTCAAATCCAAAATCCGTCACATTTTTTTCGGCAAAATAGTGCTCCGATGTTTGTCCAAAAAACCAATATTTGTCACCAAAAGTCACAGTCAAAGTCACGAAAACTCAGTTTTTTAAGAAAGGCAAATATTAAAATATTAATTAAAAAACTGTATTTTTGATAACCTCTTTTACAACCTCGTAATTACTGAAACAAACACGTGGAAATATATTTTTTGGCTGAAATATGTGTTAAGTGTTTATTTGGATGGATCGGTTTTATACTCTCGACAATGAATGACTGCTCACGTAATAAACTGTAGTACATGGCCAGCTATACTTAAAAAAGCATTCATCTTTGTGCGGTTGTCACGTTATCAATGTGTGGTTGGTTTAAATTAATCACACATAAAATACCCACATAAAAATGTGGGTATATCGTCAGCAACACTTTTCGAGAAAAAACGGGCCCTTCGTGTGACAAAATCTCAGAATTGACTGGAAATCGATTAGTCTAAATTTGATACAACAAAGTTCCACAATCCAAGTCTATGTTAAAAGTTCAGTTCTGTAGGTAATTGGAACCTACCAAAAAAAAAGAGTTCAAAGATGTAAATAAACTATTTTAATCTCAGAGAAAGTTGAATAAAAGAGGTTAAAAAGAGAGAACTACTTAAATATGATGTGCAACCGAAATTGATTTATTTTATTAATGTGATGAAACCATTACTTCGCGTCGAATTTTTTCTTGTTTATAGCAATTTGATTTTTTGGGTTTTTCTTCGAGTCGACAACATTCAATTTTGGTTAGTCGAGTTTTTTGGAGTTTATTTTGCTGCAGAAATTCTCACCAAAGGTCAGTTTGGCTGTGACGTCACAGTTGCTAGGTGACGAAATTCATTTTCTAACCCTTCCCTCTCCCCCGTCTGAGGGTTTTAGAATTGGGGGTGTGAACTATCTGAAAGGTTGGATGATGAGAAGGCTATACGTGCCCTTGTAAGCCACCAAATCGACTTGGCCAACGGTTAAGAATCAACAAGTAGATTCAGAGTTCGGAGCCAATTGATTTTCAATTGAAACGCAAGTTTTGGCACAGATCTTCGAACTGATTGGTTATCTTTCAATCTTTAACTAAAATTGTGTTATAAAAAATAGTGTTAATCGGTGTGTAACCGAGTAACCAATTTCTAAGTACTATTTATTTACAATAATTCATTAAATTTACCGTTAAATGAACTATTGATACAACCTTAATGATATAAATTACTATAATGTTAACTAGAACTTAACCCTCGTGATTGGTATGATAACTATGGGGTGTCTCGATTCCTTACAATATTTAATTTATTTATGCAGTTCATTGTTGTAATTTAAATTTGCTTTGCGTTATGTATTTCATTGTTGTAAATCAAATTAAATTTGCCTTACGTTCATTGTTAACTAATATTACTAACACGTAATCTGTGAATAACGCTGACGCAACTTAATGAACTTTGATGTTTATTAATACTAATGGTGAAGTTTTTACATTCTCATCCAACTTTTTAACTTGTTTTATTTAACTTACTCTTGAAATGGTTCAACATCTTTGAACTTTTTTTTGGTAGGTTCCCGGTGACCTACAAAGCTGAAATTTTGAACGTGGGTTGGAATATTTCATTGTATCAATTTTAAACGGCTCAATGTCCAGTCAATTCTGAGATTTTGTTACACGGTCGGTCTGTTTTTCCTCTCGAAAAGTGTTGCTGGCGATATACCTACATTTTAAGCCACCACACATTGTTGCTCACAACGATAAATTTTATACGTAGTTTACTACTTACTTTTAGTGTTCTACCTTATTACGTGGGTATTCATTCATGGTTGAGAGTATAAAACTGATCCATCCAAATAAACACTCTACCTATTTCAGCCATAACTATATTTCCACATGTTTGTTTCAGGAATTACGAGGTTGCAAAAGAGGTTATCAAAAACGCAAGGTTTTGTAACCTCTGTTATTCAACTGACTTGACGGTTGTGTGTGCGCGCGCGCACTTCAACATCTTTGCGAGCTATTTTGACCCACTTCTCAATATCTCAAAAAGCTGAAATTTAACACATAGACACAGTCCGCGGAACATTTATTTCCATTAAATCTTTTATTTCTATTAAATCGGATCGATGTCGTGTCAATTTCGAGAAAATGACACGTGAAGGTGGAGTTTCATCTCGTAGAGTGTTGCTGACGATAACAACCACATATTTTGTTTCAAGCATTGTTAAGCCAAATCAAGCATGTTATAAATAAACATACATCCATTCATACCTACACATTATTGTAATCATTTACCTGAACAACCACTAATTATTATGAGTGAATCCATCCGAATAAACGCTTAACACAAATCAACAAAAGTATCTTTCCACATGTTTGTTTTAAATACTTTTAAAATTTAATTTGCAAACAAAAGCGCAGTTCCAAACTTAGGTTAAAAGGTTGTACCGAATAAACGACATTTTTATACTCTTTAAATTAGCTTCATTTGTGAGTGAGTGACTGAGTTGTGAGTTTTTACATTAAAAAACAAAACGACTCGATGGATTTTGATGAATGAGATGTTCATGGATCCGTCTTAGTCTCAACGAGTGTCATTGCCTGCATGCTGTTAATTAATAACCAATATGAGGGACGCTATACGCCAGTACCGGTATATAACGAGTTTGTAAAAAAGCATTTTTTTAATGTACTTGATTTCTATTAACCTACTTTATCAAAAATGATTTTCCTTTCTTAATGGAATGAGTGAATTACGAAATAAAGTCAAACGGATGTAGTTATGAAATCGTTGCACAAACTTTAATGACACTTTTTGTTGTTTCAGCTCTTCAAAACTCTAATGAAATAATATAAAAAGAAAGGAAATAAGCCATTTTCACACCTACACACACCACTTTTGCACTAAATCAGGAAATCAATTTTTGCCCTCCACCCACGTATCATCATCTGTCTTCATTTCTCCCTTGCCCTTATGCGAAGGCCAAAGGAAAAAAGATATCGATCCAGTTAAAGGCCCCATTATCCGAACGTCCTGTCAAAGTCACACAGCCATTGTTGTTTTTCACAATACGCATACCATGTCATAAAAAAAATGTGGTGTTCTAAAACTTTTTTATTATATGCTTGTATGTATATAAATATACGGAGTACTATATGCATGATAATTTATTATGATTTATGCGAGCTTGTAGTAATTTCATTTTTGATTTCTGCAATTTTCAATTTATGTATTTATTTAAATGCTAGTAAACAGCCTGTCAAAAACGACGGGAAACTTATTTATTCATTTAACTCATATTGCTTCGCAATATTCGTTACAGTTAAAGTATCGATTTCGACATGAGTTTTGGCATTTTCACATATGGTGAGATGGCGCTAGTAAAAACAGTGACACTGCCACACACAGTGGAAGTTTCTAGAAGATTTTTGAAAGTTCTAGAATTTTTTCTTTATGCCCAGGTGCAAAAGAAAGAACCATGTGATGTTTCTTGTCTAATGGCTATAACTGGTGAGAAGGAGTAGTAGTAGTAACAGTAGGAGGAGGAGGAGGTCGTGCTCTTTTATATGGAGAGGATGCCATTTTTTTATATTGTATTTAATGCGGATTTTGATTTATGTGAAGAACTTGTTCTCCTTTTATGCGGGTTTTTTTGTGCATTGGTCTATACAGTATATTTTCATGAACTACTGTAGAAGGCACTGGCTAATGGTGTCAATAATGAAAAAACCAATTTACTGGCATATATGCATTATTTTTTAGACTCTCCTACAGACAAAACGGCTCGATGGATTTTGATGAGTGAGGTGTCGACACGGACCCGTCTTAGTTTCACGAGTGTCACCGCTTATATGCCGTTAATTAAAAAAAAACTAATATAACGGACGCTATAGTCCAGTATATAAAAGAGTATGCTTAAAAAAAAAAGCATTTTAAAAATATACTTGTTTAGTAGAGAATGAATTTATAGGACAGTGATATTATTTTTGCAGATGATTCACACCACGATGATGGCAGTGTGTTAGTGTGTTGGCGACTCGATCAGCGAGGCGCAGTAGGAGAAAGCATACTTCACATGTGTCTGCTCAATGCATCATCTGTACACGCGGATCTTGCCAAACGACTTATCAGGCTCTACCCTAATCTCATCAATGATTACTACATGTCAGACGAATATTACGGTATATTTGTATTCGTGTTTTCACTATTACTATCTCGCACGTGTTTATCATAAAAAAAAAAAATTGCTACCCAAGTACGAAATTTTGAAATTCTGACGCTTATCTAAAGCTGTTCAACTAGTTGTTGTTTTACGGTTTTTCCAAGTAATTTTTAGTTTTGGAAAATTTCACCAAGAAAAATGCAATAAATCATTAATTGTAACTGAGTTTTATGGTCTCCTAAATTGTAACATTAAAAAATTATTACGCTAGTGGGTTTTGTTTTTTGTTTTACTGGCTACTACTTGACCATCATAAAGTAAAATGTGTGATTTATAACATGTCTTTTTTTTTGGGTGTGTGTTTTTTTTTCAGGTGAAACAGCGTTGCACATGGCCATCGTCAATGAAGATCTGCCAATGGTGAAATTTCTGTTAGACAACGGCGCCGATTGTCACGTGCGTTGTTTTGGCAGTTTCTTCAGTCCCGAAGATCAAAAAAGTTCTCGGGAAGACACCATCGATCACGAATGGGTCAGGGTTTGCGTTGAAACTAACTACGAAGGGTGTGTAATGTACTGTATATACAGTAATCGTCAGTTAATTATTTAATATCTTATTCTAAAACTTATTTGAAAAGTGGCAGAATCCTTTACTATGGCATTACGTGACTCAAAAGTTGAGATATATTTCGCTACAAAATGACACATCAATCGATCAATTGAGGCGCTCGGAGAGAGCAAAAGCCACATTTTCACGAAAATTGAGATGTATTAGAAATGTGCCCCGAAAAGGGTCTCCAGCCACTCAACAAACATGGTGAAAAAATACCGAGAAATGGCGACACACTTCTGAACACACTGTGTTCAAAAGTTGTTGTTCCTCGCCCATGGGGTTTTGTTAAGTTTTCCAAAATCGTTCAAAGTCAATTCACTCGAAACAAACTAAAACGTGGCTTTTATGTATCTTGTTGCCTCTATGGTCTCACTGTCCTAAATAAATTATTGTACGCCTACAAAGATGTCGTAAAGATTCTATTTAGTCACCCTTTGTAGTAGAAATATACGCTTGGAACTCAACGTTGTTTGTCATTCGGACTTATTCAATGATATCCGTTGTTCCGTCTTAACGAAATGCTACCACGACTACCGCCATCAACGTTTATTTACATACACTCACAAGAATGTCTAAACTTGAACATAAAGTAATGCCACTTGTATTTTCTATTTTTTCAAATAGATACGTGTACTGGGGCGAATACGCATTGTCGTTCGCCGCGTGTTTGGGTCAAGAAGAGAGTTACCGATTGACCTTGGCCAAAGGTGCTGATCCCGATCTTCAAGATACCAATGGAAATACTGTACTTCACATGCTCGTCATTCACGAGAAGCTGGTAAGTATTCTACTGTATACAGGGTGATTCGGTAATATTTGGTAAAACGAACAAAAAAGTCTAGAAACACTTTGTTTCCGAGATTATAAACCGTAGTTCAAGAGGCTAAACTACGGTATTTTGTCTAACTCACAAACAAAGCTTTTGCTAATATGCTGACCAAAAAAAAAATCAAGTTAATCGGATCAGTAGTTTTTGCGTGGTGGAGTCACAAACATATTTCACATTTATATATTAGTAGGATGCATGTTGAAACAGTTTTAGTTTTAAAAATGATGAGGGGTATGTTGTTTCATTACGAAGGATATGTTCAACATGGCGTTTGAAATGGGAGCCAGCATGGACATCAAGAATAATCAAGAGTTAACACCCCTCACACTGGCGGCCAAGCTGGCCAAGAAAGACATGTTCTTCCACATTCTTAAGCTGGAACGCGAGATCTATTGGCAAATCGGTGGTATCGTTTGTTCCGCATATCCGCTCCAGCATATTGACACCATCGACACTAAGACCGGCGAGATCAATAATATTTCTGCTCTCAACCTCATCGTCTACGGGGTGAGTACACTTTATCGAATTCCGATTCCCACATCACTCGATGTAGCATTACTTTTACTCTCAAGAATATGTTGAACTTTGTGTGCACACCTTAGAGTGTTATTTTTGGTCGACATTGACAGATCACTTGATATGTCACCACAATAATGACTTCTAATCTCACCAGAACATATTGAAACTTGTTGCACATCGTCGTTTTTTTGGCTCTTGGTCCAATGTCAGATCACTTGCTCTGTCACCACAATCATGTTTTTTTATATCAAGAACATAATGAAACTTATCTGTACAGTTTAGTTTTTTTCTTCACATTCTTGACCCCCTGATAGATTACTTGACCTCGTGATTACTTACAATTATGACTTTTAATCTCCCCTAGAAGATGAGTAGGTTTGTTGTTGCTGTTGTTGTTTTTTTGCCAATTTGTAAAATTAAATCGACAATTAACTGTGTATTATTTAATTATTTAATTAAATCGTTGAATTGCAGGACAAAGAGGCCCATCTCGAGCTGATGGATAAGATGGTTATGGATCTCTTAAATGCCAAATGGAACTCGTTTGTGAAATTTAAGTAAGTACTGCATTGCACCATACTTACCTCGGTATGAATAAAAATTAATTTTTACGAATTTTCGTATCCGACTTAAAAACAACTACGAATATGAGAATCTTATATAAATAATGAATTATTAGACTATTTTCGCGAATACGAGAAACTCGCGACTAAATACTTTTATAATAGAAATTAGTCATTTTTTTTACTAATAAATTAAATTAAAGTACACACATGTTGACAATTACTATTAGGTAATAACTTCAGTTCCTATGAAATATATGATTCACACACTGATCCAACATGTGAATCTCAACATGTGTTGTGTCTGTCGACCACATGTTGAACGTACTTGATTACACACTCGATAGCTGTTTCGCCATCCTACAGTTCTTAACACATTTTTAATATTGCTTTGATAAAAAGGAGATTTATTAATTCAATTAAATACAAAAATTTTCTCGCACAAATTCAATTGCACACCATTTTGCTAACAAACTGTTTATTACACCAACGGGTTTGAACTGTCTTTCCAGTGTGTCATAAACTGTATTTATACAAAAACGTGAAATTATGTATATGTGAAAATATGAATATATACGTGAATATATAAATATGATGCGTGAAAATATG
>JAQIWH010005866.1:0-13825 GCA_034695005.1 Cryptops parisi | reverse complement strand
ATATACATACACACAGGGCGTCCCAAAAATCATTTTCCCTATATATACTCGAAAAGCTAATATGTGGAAATGCCAAATTTGGGATATAATAGCATCTTGAAGTGGGTTCTTTCTCCAACGGTGTTTTATTTTCGTTTACTTTACATTGAAATACATTTTCAAGGTCGACAATTTTTTTTTTTACATAATTCTAAACCATGGGTCGTAGGAATCAAGCCAGGTTTAGAAAGTTGTAGGCAATTGCCCATTTAGTCAGAATCTACTGTCGTTTAATCTATTTCCAACAATTCAAAATAAAATGTATCCAACCTCACTACGCACCGTGCTGCTGCAGCACATTCACTGCATAGCAAGAGTGATATGCAGAAGAGCTTTTGTCGGCAGCTTCAAGAGGCTATTATATCCCAAACGCGGGATTTTCATTACATTAGGTTTTGAGGTATTTATAGGGAAAACGAACACCCTGTATAAAATTCATATACATACACTTTATATAGTCATGGTCACTTGCCCAAGGTTTAAGGTTAAAAAACTGAACTTCCAACGCGTTAATGATATTTAATGAAATGATATATGGTTGTGTTTATACTACATAACTAAAAATTTTATACTATTCCGTTCATTGTTTGTTCGCATTTTCGTAAATCAACGTCAAAGCGCGTGTGAAGCCTTGAAAAACAATTTACAGTGTCTTCGGGCGTTTAATATTGTATCAGCAAAACTTAACCAAGTCACAATGCAATTCGAATAATCACAAACCTTTGCGCAGTGTGAAAAAAAAAACGGGTAATGAAATCTCTCGGTGTAAAAATTAATTAGTTTGGCCAACACATCACGATATTGACTACAAACAAGTATGAGGCTTCTTCTTTTGTATACGCACAAAAGAAAACACACGTTTAAATTTTTCACGCGCTTATTATTACTGTATTGCTATTTAGTCAAGACAAGCATTTTAAATTTGAATTTCTTTAAAACATTTATACATCTCCCCCTTCAGTCAACAATACAAAACTAACTTTTAGAATCCAATTAACTTCTGGAAAATTAGTCACAAGATTCAACAACAACTCCCGATACAGTACTGTATGTATGTGTACAACTTATATATATACACACAAACATAATCCCAATTTTTTTCTTTCAGTTTATTCTAACATCAAATTATAGGCGACAACACCTAACAATAACATTCTATCATAAAATAAAAATATACCAAAAATAAAAAATGATTGTTTCGTACGTAATACGCTTACAAGGTGAAATGTAATTAAGATCGACTAATTAAAAGACAAATATAAAAGAAAAAAGGATACAAACTCGCTACGCTATAGTATAGACATTAGCTTCTTTTTCTTGGGGTTCTACACTACACCGAAAAGAAACGCAAAAAAACAAATCACCCAAAAAGATGACGACGATGGGAACAAGAACCTAACTTCGACAAACAACGGGGCTGTTGTAATTTTTTTTGTCAGATTTTTTCCTCCTTATTTTCGTCCCGTATACCCCCCCCCTCCCCCTTTACAACTACCTCATTCGATAGACACATGCTGGTCAACCTTGTCGAGTAATTAACTGGGGCGCCTGAGGATATTGCCTTCCTATTGCTATTTGCCGAAAGAAAAGTAACCCACGATATATATATATATACATACATACAAGTTCAGTACATTACAAAAATAAAAAACGGATATCAAAAAATAAAAGACAGTCGCGGGTTTCAACACCTAAGTTATTACAGTGATTTTTGTTCTGTGCCTTCAAATACAACTCCATCAGATCATGTCACTAATAATAACTATAAAAGTACCGGTAGTTAGTATTATACAGTAGATGCGACATGATCAGACGTGGTGATTTGCGATGTTAGGCGCAAAATTACCCATTATGCAGTAAAACGCTCACTCTGTCAATCTGTCTGTAACGCCAGTTTTTTTCAATCTCGAGCAAGATCTCGCGTTGCTGCCATAACGTTAAAAAAAAAACATGAACGATCGCGTGGTTACATCTTATACAATGCTTTACCACGTTTTAAACAATGCGCTAAGAACACGTATTATGAAGCATTTGATACATTGACATGTTTCAAACAATCAACACATACAAATAACAGGTGCTAACATTAATGCAACAATGACAAAAATGCAAGATCCGTGTGTAAGATCAATTCGAACAATTTACATAATGCAAAAAATCGTTTTTGATTTCTGCAAGTTTCGATTTTATGCGATTTCCGATTTATGTGCACTTAAATTTGTGAGATCGTTGAGTAATTCGATATTTGATTTATGCGAGTTTTGAGTAATTCCACTTTTTTATTTCTGCAATTTTCGATTTATTTATTTGTATATGTAATTTTTTTTTTACATTGGACCACATCATCGGACTGTGCAACAACTGTAGATGGCAATACACGTTCAATTCCCAGCTCGTTCAAACTCAAACTCACTCACAAATGAAACTAATATAAAGAGTACAAAAATAATCAACCACATTAACGGTGTTATTGACAACGAACAAGTAGCGAAAGACCTGAAAGTTATTGTCAGAAAATCATGTCTAGAAGATGACTGGTTATTTTTCGACACTTTAAAATGAACAAACAATGAACGATACAATCTTATTACAACTCATCTCTATAACTATTCTACCCACGTAGTTCAGAAACATAAACAAGCCTGATGATTATAATTAGTCTGAAATTAAAAACAAAACAAAACGCAACCTAATATAAAATCTCGCCCGTAATCCATCATCACGGCCAAGTGTGAATGATGACTCACGTAATTAAATATACATCTCCAGGAAACCTCATGTGTTGGGTATTTTTCCACGTGAATAATGACTACTATTTCCACTACTCCTTCGGTCTCACCCTCGAGTAAAACGTCACCGTCTACTACAACATCAGCCCTGCCAATTAAAACTGATACAGTCCAGCCAATTCGTAATTAGGCCATAATAAAGAAACTTCGTACTGCATCTGTAAAGCTTACCGAACCCACCAACAACTATAAAAAAAAACAAAAACTAAATAAATAAACACAGTCACAAAAAAAAATTCTAATTTTCTGCTACGCACAAACATACATACACACAACGTACACTCCCCTCGTTTTCCAAGCGAAACGCAATTAATCAAGCCTTGCGCAAGAAAGGGTTGAAACACATGTTGCCGCCTAATTTTTCCCACAATCCCTCGAGGCGTGAGAAGGTCCATGGACAGATGTACACCACCTGGACAGAACGGGTAGAAAAGTGTATAGCAAAGAGACTGTGTCACAGCTTTTTCTCTTCGAAACCATGTTGTACCCCCTTAAGAGTAAAACCTTGCAAAAATTCATTAACGACGACTCGATCGTAAAACTTTGAGCTATTTTTATAAATAGTCAACTTAGCTCAACACTCAATTTTTTTTCTTCGTCTAGCTTACAGTACACTAAAAAAAATCGATCATCCGAATCGCGATTATCCGAGATTCCAGTTTATATTTGAATTGGCAAAATATGACATTTCTCGATATAAAAACCAATACATTATTGAATAATCATTGACGTTGTACATAACTATGAATAATTTATCAAACAAATGATTTCAAGTTAATATTGTGCATATCATGTTTCGGAGCAAATAGTTTGTAAACGTGCGTTTCGCACTGAAAGCCTCAACACGTTTTCAACAAAAAGTCTCATAACAAGTGATTTGCACTGAATTTGCATTAGAGCAAATAGATTGCAAACGTGCGTTACGCAAGCATATTGTTCATTAAATGTTCAAATTTTTTTTTTAAACTTGTACAAGATTAATGGCTTCTTTTCAATACCAAACCGGGTACGTACATCTATTAAATTTTCGGATTATCCAAATTTTCGTTTATCCGAAATAAGCTTGGTTCCATCCCATTCGGATAATACGAGTTTGTAGTGTACTTCATACGATATTTTGTGTGTCTATATTGACTACTTGGCTATATTTTTTTGACCTCAGAAATGGAGTCAATGACAAAGAAATGGACGTTTTGGAACGGGTGAACGAAGATTTGATTGCTTTTGTCCTATCGAAGGAAAACACGCTTCACTGCCCAACAGTGCCATTAAATCAGCAACCATTGAATACCAAAAAAAAAATAAAATAAAATTGTCAACATATATACATACATATACAGTACATATACACACATGATGCAACGTATACCCCTCTGGGGTGTTCAGTTTCATTTCATACTTAGAACGAGCTTGCAAAGTCAATTCGTTAAACACTAGAAATGAATCCCGTGGTTGGTATGATAACCACGGGCAGTCTAGAGATCGACTTTGCTTCTTTGTGTATCTCATTAGTTTTGTTTGTGTTGGTATAGTGACACATATATCAGCAAATTAACATTATTTTATATTTTATTATACACACCATAGGGGTAAATACAAAGAAATCAATTTACAAATTGTACATATATGCGCATGCAATATGTTTCAACAATTTTTTTTATAAAAATTAGTTAGAAAATGTGCAGACAAATGGAAGTTTTCATATAGTGAACAGTTTCCGATCATCGTAGTTCACTGTTGTAATTTCAATTGTTGTTGCAGTTCATTGTTTGTAATTTGCACAGTTCACGTTCTCGTGAACCCGTGGATTTCATTGTTTGTGTTCTCGGTTATGAATTCTAAGCGTTTGCCAACATGCACTCACTGATCTAGTAGTTAATTATTAATATTAATAAGATTAGTGATAACTTTTATATAACTAAAAAAGAAAAAAAAAACAATTTTAAACTAATACTCTTAACTGTTGTTGTTGTTGTTGTGGTGTTTATCGTGTAGTTTTCAAAAGCGCGTTGAAGCTGTCGTCGAGCGGTCCATTGGTCGAGGTCCGTTCATTCATCAACGCGTATCATAAACATTCGTATCAAACATTATTAGGTTATGTCACGACAAATGATGTGGTAATAATAAATAATTAAAACTTAAATGCTCCATCCATAAGCTGTCGGGGTTGTTTTGGGGGAGGAGGCTGTCGCTCGCTAGTTGGTCGGTTGTTACACAAACGGGCAAGGGGATCCATCGACCCGAAATTTCACGACGCAACGCACATTTTCGCGTTCGTTCCGACGCTTGTTTTAAATGTTACATATATATACACACACACGATGGTCCTAAATGCACGAGGAACCCGATTATACACCCTCACTAACTATGAAACAAAGAGTTAGTACCCAACTTAAAAGTTAAAGCTTCATAGTTTTTCTTTTGGAGGTTACACATTGATAGTATACGGGTACTTGCTATACGAAAACAACAAGTTTTAACTGATTAAGACTTAATAATAAGTCTGATTATCGATATGTTACCGGCAATACGTATAAGCCTAAGTTTAGACTTGATTTATTTTTTAGAGAAAATATTGTTAACTAACCTAAAGTGAGCTAAACCAACCTAAACAGTTCTATACAAGATGTTATTTTATAATATTGCCAAAATAGGCTAGGCGTGGTATGCATTACCTGAATTCTATACATTGGATATATTTTGTAAGAACCAAGTGAAGAAAAAACAATAAATTCTAGTATAGGGTACTAAAAAGTACTTTGAACCGTAATAAATTCAACAACGTAAACAGTTTTTCGATTTGCGAACTATTTCGTAAATCGAGGCATAGCGAACTTTTCTTCACGCAAACTAAGCTTCTTTTCATAAAACACAAAACTCCAACCCCCAAAAAATAATGTTGTGCCAGCAGTGGGTCATGCAAATGATGTTGCTTTTAATTCTTTATCGTGTGTAATTTACGTTTTAATTCCTTGACAAACTCACTCTGGTGTACTTTTACACGCGAATTATAGCTCAAAACCAAACACCGAACCAAAACCCCCACACACAAAAAAAAAAAAATATTGTTCCATATACTAAAAGTTTTAGCACAAGAACAAAGTAGATAGCTTAGTAGCCCGTGACTTAGAGATGATGCGATTTAACCTTGGAAGACACGAAGAAAGAAAAAACCAACAACAACAACAACGAAAACAAGACAAGAGGGAGAAAACTAGACTGACATGTTTATATTTGCGTTAGCGCACCAGCCAATTAGAGCTAAACGCAGCTTTTCATCTCGCCGAGAAGACTTCGAAAGCGAAACCCCGAACCCAACGAGCTTTGCAAATTGTTGGGTTTCCTTTGGGGCGGTTAAAACGCGGCGCTAAGATGGCCGCCTGACAGCAAGATTGAAGGAGTGAGAAACCAACAACAACAGGTTAGCTCTGCCATTGCTTTCGACACCCCTCATTTCATGTCCTCCTGCTGCCAAAAAAAAATAATAAAGGAAGCGTCTGGGAGACTCTTTCATCCCAAAGTAAAAAAAGTACAACAACAACAACAACAGCTTGTAGTGCGCTACATAATGATAATGTTGGTGACAATTACTAGAAGTTTGTAAATCATTACAAACATTTGTCAATTATGAGTGTAGACGTTCGTTGATTATTCTAAGTAAAGGGTGAGTCCTTTTCGTTCCTTCCCTCGAATTGGCTATTTGTGGAGGAAAAAATTACTACTGTTAACTTGTAACCAATTATGATGTACTATATAATATTAATACACCAAGTGAAATATGGTAATATAAGGTAGTAGTATACTGTACAATTTGGAACAGTAATTTTTTAAAACACTGGGTCATCAATAGGGACCTAATTGATAGGTCCCTATTGATTGACCCTACCTATAGGTCACACAGAAACCTATTGATTATAATAACAATAGCTGATTGATAACATTATCCGTGATTATAATAACCAGATTACACTTTTATTAATTATATTATCTACTGTACTCCTTATGACGCATAGCATACTGTACAACTGTATTAACGTGAGACCCGTTCTGTCATGATTGTGTAACGCAAGATCTTCCATTAAGCAAGTCACGTGCAGGATTGAACACGTCAAACAATTAGTCTCGTGCTGTAGCAATTTAAATAGTAGGTCACTGAAGTGATTTATAACAATGAGCATCATATACCATCATACATCATGTACAATCACCTGTTGCCATTATATTCATTACTAGCTGGTTTACCGGGCGTTGCCAGGGTGGTAGTTTAAGTTATGTTGCTGTTCGATACTCAGCTGCTCAAATTTTCAAGATGGTGCTTTAAAACAATAGCCCTGTTTCGCGTGCTACTAACGTTGAAATGGAAAAGAACAAACAGAAAAACACTTTAGCGATGCAGTGAAGCTATCAGTTGGGCAGTTGAAGTTGGGCGTCTATGGTTGGGGGAAGGGTATATTGGGATAAAATGGGAAGCTGAAAATCGTAGTGAATTCCATGGGTCTTAAAGAGTAACTGAGAAATTTGGTCCTGATCAGTCAAAATGGCCTAAGAGTGCATAGAATACAAACTTTGTCTTTTTTCTATACTGTATATTGCAGTATGTAAAATTATGCTGTTTACCGACGGTTACATTACAGGTAATGTTCTAACGAATACTAAAATTTTCACGATTTCTTAAGTTTTCAAAAAAAAAAAATAATTATAAAAATATACTTCTCGATAAGTAAAATTCTACATTTTGAAAACGGCAATGTAAAATTATATCGTAATAGTTCGCTGTACATTAGCCGCCTGTTGATTCATCGAGAATGAATTACGGTACGGTATAGGCCTACTATAGTTTGTAACATTCTTTAAAAACACATTACACGATTTGAAAAAAAAAAAGAAAGATTTTTCCACAGTTTCACACAAAATTTCAGAAGATATTTTGTCTTGAAAAGACAAAATTTTCTAGTTTTTTATATACAGTAAACCTACCAGAAATGATAGCCAAACTATTACATTCCAGATTCAACTGTTTCATTGTCATTCATCGTAGAACCCAATCCAACTTCGTTATAAAAGAAACTACAACTTAACGAAAAATTTCCCATTTTTTTTCCCCTTCTAATTATCAATTTCCACTTACACGCACTAGCAAATCATCCGTCAAAAATCCTTCATCCCATTTTCTTCCCCCCAACTTTTACCAACAACCCTTTCATTCCCGCTCGGAAATTGTATCAACTTCAGTTCCCACTTCGACCCAACCAACCAATTAAAGTTTAGAAAACAGGGTTTGGTGGCGATAAATAATAGCTTTTCATCCCGAGAATCATTTTCTCTCCCCGACCAAAAATTTCCTCTCTCTCCCCCCCTTTTCCTCGCCAAGTCCCACAAAAGCAAAGTATAGTACCTCCAGTAAACGAAAAGGCTTGACAACGACACAATGGAAGCCACAATTTTCCTTACACACGCGATCGAGGCATTTGGACACAAACGCACACACAACGCACATTTCTTCTGCACCATCGACCAACAACACACACACACACACACCTGTCGACTCGCTATCTCAGTTGGAAACCCCCAACGTGAATAATTAAACTACTGTAGTAGTAGTATTGAGACAAGTTGCAATTGGCCACCATTCGCCATTCTCTTCATTCTTTTGCCTTCATTGCATTTGGGCTCCCCCTTTCCAAATGGGTTCCTGCTGTGATCCAACCACTTCATCAACCACCCGAAACCCATCATCGAACGATTTCCACTCTGTGTGTGTGATAAAAATTACGTGTTTTTTTTTTTTTAAAAAAAATTGATTAAATACCAGCCTTGTCATATAAAAAAAATGATAAATACGAAAACTTTGCATAACTTGACTTCAAAGTTAATTTTTCAATAAAAAAAAAAACATACTGAAGTCAAAATTATAAAATGAATAGACACGATTTTTTTACGCTCATGCTTTTCACAAATACTGTATTAAAAATGTCACAAGAACATCATAACTTTACGTTTTTATACAACAATAAAAAATACGCCTGTCAACTGTATATTTTATAGGAGAAAAATGAACAGGTTTTGCAGAAAAATCTATTAACTTTAGTTGACAGGCCACAAGTCACGGTTACATTTTTTAAAAATGCAATTACGCCGTTATTGCAAATATCGTGCTAATTTATAAATGCATTAACGCCGTTTTTCCAAAAAAATCAGTATCCTTTTCATTGTTTTGGAAGTGAAACAAGCTAGTGAATCAATCAGGAAGTGGAGCGACAAAAATAAAGAAATCACAAAAAATTTCAGATTTACAATAGTGGCGTTCTATATTCTTGTTGTTCTCCAAAATATTCCGAAAGTGCAAACTACAGGCAAACCAATGTCTCTATTCTATAGACTGGTCTAAAACAATTCTGTAAATGCATTTTTAAGGTATAACGACGTAAGTGGACTTACACCGTTTTTCCACTCAACTTCTCAATTTTAAATACGTGCAGAATAAAAAAAAACAATGCTAATTTTAACAACAAATAAATAATAAATGTTTTAAAATTCAATACAGTATACATTTTTTTTTGGCAATAATGCATAGTCGTCAATATCAGTTTGAATTTTGTTATAACTCTTTGGACCAACTGATACAACAACACATCATTACTTTCGTATCAACGTCATCGTTATCCCTTCTTTTAAAATAAGTTCACAGATCATTAAAAAGTATGTCAAAATACCAATTTACGAGACACCCTGTACCCATTTTTCACCATCTTGAACTCATCATCTGTATAAAGCTCGCTACTTTTTGCCACTTCACCTACCCTTAAAACATTTACGTTACAATTTGTATTAAAGCAGAAACATGGGGAATATATATTTATATATATTTTTTTGCTTTCACATATACACTGGGAGAAATAAGTGTGTGCAATTTCACGTGTTCGTTAAGTCTTCCTGCCTCACTTTCACACACACCTACCCCACCCTCCCCCTCCTCACCCATCCACCCACTCAACCGCGAAAAGTCGATCAGGGACTCATTAATTTTACACTGCATTCTTGTCGAAATGGGTGCCATTTTACACATGCAATCTCCCAACTGGCGACACGAGCCAATTATTTTTATGTCGTGAACCAGCCAGTGCCTAGCGAGACAAAAGCGAGGGAGGAGAGAGAGACACACACACAGAATGAGAGACAGAGAGAGAGAATGAAAAAGAGAGAGAGAAATTACACACAACTAAATACAAGAGAGCGAGAGAGAAACATAACGAAATGAACTCCATGAAACATCCAACACATGGGGGTGAAATTGATGTTACTTAGGTTTATGCAAGCTTTGTTACAGATTCTAATTAACTGACACACACACAACAACAACAACAAAAAATTATAATTATCAACCAAAAAAAAAAGAGGAGAGAATTAAAACTGGAATTGTTCTCGCGACACTTAAAAAACATGACATCACTCAACTATGATTAGTTCCATACATTATTAAAAAAATGACGAATAATAAAATATGCGGAAAAACACTGATTCAAGTTTCAATATCGAAACTCCCCACTAGGATTATTCACTGAATCTTATTCTGTCATTACATCCGTAACGCACGTTTTGGAATTTGAAACAACGTTCGCGTGCAAAAAAATCACATATCTCGCTTGAACAATGGTCATGTATGAAAATAATCACGTGGTAAATGTAATTTAAACAACGCCTACGTGTAACAAAAACATTTTAACTTGCTACTCGCGTAGCAAGTCACGTAGCAAACAATAATCACGCGCAAAAATCACATCACCAGTTTGATTTAAACAATAAACTTTTTTAAAACAATTTTAACAATTCATTGTTTAAATAAACAGTTTAAACAATGAACTTTCGCGTAACAATGTAGTTATGTGCAAGAATAATTTATCACGTGCATTGTCAGTTTAATAACTTGATAGTACAAGCCTAAACAACTTGGATTACGTGCAAGATTAAGTGAAATTGAAGTTGAAACTACAAAATATAACAAAAGACGCTTAAGTCAAAATTATGATTTAAAAAATAAGTTTTCTTAACCTATTAGTACAGTGGAATCCGGTTATTATAATCACGGATAATATCACCAATCGGCTGTTGTTATCATTATTAGTCGGTCCCAAGACACTGTTTTATTTTCATCGTTTAATGTTATCAGTCGACTATCGTTATCAAAAAGCACTGGTCCCAAAGTGATCACAATAACCGGATCCCATTGTATTACCGAATAACTTGTTAAACTTAAAAGTGTGAGCTATCAGGGTTAGTTTGGTTGTGACAAAATTCCACTTTATTCACCACTCACGAGGTACTTTTTGGTCTCGTACGATTTTAATAGTCTAAATAACACGCTTAAATTTTACAACCGTGGGAAGCAAAAACAACAACAACAACAAAACTCACCCTCCATCACCTAACACTTCCTCTTACATCCAACCACCTTAACCAAAAGAAATTCCGCGTCATTTAGAAGCTAATTCACCTTTCGCCACATCATCATGATGCAAAGAAGGTACTTTCGTGACGATGACCAGGTAAACAGTTACTACATCACAAAATTCATTAAAAAAAATTCTCACACTTAAAAACAAAGAAGAAGAAAAAAAGAGATAATGTCTTGGAGAGATATCTCTCGTGCTTCTATTATATCCAAACCCCCTCAGAAGACGACGACGACGATGCACACACCTGCGTTGCTTTCCACTCGCTTCAAGTATTTATAGAAAGGCGTTGTGAGCCATTCGCACGATTTATGACGCTCAACCCACCCCCAATGGCGGCCAGTTCTTTAACTATTAATTAGCCATCATTGCTTCTTTACTGCAGCGCGGACCATAAACGTGTCAAAAATTGGTCCTAACGAAGAAATGTGCGCCCGTTTTGACCCCTCGGTCCAATTCTTCCGCTATAGGGCGCAAAACCATCGCGTTGACGGCACTCTTCTTCTTCTTCTTCTTCTACCACCACTACACATTCTCGCGCGAATCTCATCGAGCACGAGAGATCGCCTTCTTATCGACACCTGATGCTGCTGGACCACAAAGCTCCCCTCTCTAACGTCCACCTACTACAGTACTACTACTACTACTACTGCCACTCGACAAACGACCTTCATCAATGTGTCTCGCTGCTAAACGATATCCAATCAATGCCATTAAACCTATTACACACACACAACACACCAATGAACGAGTGGCACGATGACGTGCTAGATACACTAAAGTCGTTAATAGCTTTCCTCAAGACTATCAAGAGAGATGACCACTTACATAAAGCTGAAACGTTGACAAAGTTTCACTTTCTTTTTTATATCATTATACCTATAATCATCGACTTACGTAAGAGTATAAAAACTAACTACGTGCTAACTTCGCGCCTATCCCATAATTCACAGAGGGATGCTTTCGTTAAATAAATTATCCACAACAGCTGTAAAAGTCGTGCAAAACTTCCAACATTTAAGTGTTGAAAAGAATTTTTACATTACCCACGACTTTTGGTCATTGTGTAACTTGAAAAAATGAAAACAAAAACTATTGAATTCAAAAATCGCGCCATTTTTAACAAAAGACGGACGCGTTTTCGTGCTTCGAGTTGTGCACAAGCACGAAAGCGTTTTTTTTTAGAAAAGCTATGCAATGAAGCCCAACTCAAAAGTACTGTCAAATGTGAATTTTTCCATTACAGTCCAAAAAGCAGTTATATTTAACTAGAATAAATAAACCCACGTGGTTGGTACAGTAACCATGGGTATATAGAAGTATACTTCTAGAAGTAGAAGTATCTATTTATATAAGTTCTACAATTTTTAGTCCATTATCTCATTAGTTACAGGTTATGTTTATGCAGTTCATTGTTGATTGTTGTATTACTATTACTACTCTTATGTAGATACATCTAAGTGAATATTTATAGTAATACGTAACAAGTAATTTAAATAAACTGCGAAACCCTGAACTAAATCCACATGGCACGAGTGGGAGGCGAACCCGAGCCACTGCCGCCAGAGGTGAACGCTCTGACCACCTTTTCTTACTATATCTCATTCATAAAATATCGTATTTTAGTATATAATTTTTTTCTTATATTTCGCTATACTGTATATCATAAAAATATTTATAATACTTTACTATATCTCATAAAATATTTACAATACTGTATCTTATAACATATTTATTCTATAGCTTTTAGCCTGTAGTGTAACGTAACTCGACTCTATTTTAATTGAAACAATACACCTCGTGTATGTTAAATATATTCATGTAATTAAATATAGATAACAAAACTTTAAAAAAAAAACAAACAAATAAGATAAATTATAAAAAATAAAAAAAATAAAAAAATTTTAAAAGGTAAAATTCGCAGATAAATTCATCATCTCGACATGACACAAAATGCACAATAATTACATAGGCAACCAATTAATTTCCTTGACAGGTCTTAATGACATTAATCATCCACACCACGATTTCTTTAAAGAACCTCATTAAGCACTACTTAATCGTACAATTCAATTAATTTTTTTCTCGATTCCAACGGCGAATACTGTCCACGTCTACAGATAGGCCCAATCCTAATGATATATTTTTAACCAACCGATAACTTTACGAGACAAAACAAGAAAAATAATAATAATAATAATAATAATAACCGATATAATAAAAAACAGATAAAAATTCCAGGTACATTTCACAATCGACAGGAAAATTACACCACAAAACATATTGTGTGTTTAAACCCTTGTGTGTATTTTGAAAAACCTATAAAATGTGTTTCCTAGGAAAGTTTGAGGCAAAAAATAAAAATCGACAATGACATGAATAATTTTTAAACACGGTAAATTTTAATTATGCATGAAGAACGTAGAGAGAGATAGAAAGAAAAAGAGAATAAAATCGATATGTCGACTACTAACAAATGTAGTAAGTAGGATATACAGCACCTAATGTGGATCTTTTTTTGCAGAGATATAAATTTTAAAACTAATC